>JAJHSJ010000004.1:45245116-45410372 GCA_021015155.1 Magnolia officinalis | reverse complement strand
CGCTGTGAAACCTCCTTAGTGAAATCCGGTACACTCAAGGGTTGAGTGCGGTTACCGGGAGTGGAGTAGACAAGTGGTCGAACCTCTATAAAAATGACTGTGTTTGAGATTGCTATTCTTCTGTTTGTGTGATTGACTTTAATATTTTCATATCTGAATATCTACGATCACACCTCACACACATACACAGTCATATCCACCATAAACTAGTTCGCATATTGTTCATCTTTTAAATAGTTTGTGATTGGATCCTCTATCGTGCTTGGAAGCCAGTAGAGTTATTTGAGAGTAATCCTAATATGTGCTTATTGTTAGGATTAGTGTAATGGGATTTTAAATAAACCATAAAAACTTTAAAAAGTCCTATTCACCCCCCTCTAGGACATATTGACATATTCCTACTTCATCTAAAGCGGTCTTCACCGCTATTTCAATTGGTATCAGAGCGGGTCTCTCTTTAAGGGCTTCACCGCCTAGAGAGTGATCTTGACTGAAGTTGGGAGTATGGCCAAAGGAGAGGGCTCATCAGTCACTAGACCTCCAGTATTTGATGGATCAAATTATGCATACTGGAAGGCTAGGATGCACTACTTTCTAAGATCTTTGGATCACGATGTTTGGGATATAGTTGAAAGTGGATATGTGCCACCAACTGAACAAATTGTACTTGACAGTGACACAACCATCACGAAACCCAAACCCAAAGAGAAGTGGACGACGTTCGATAAAGAAAGACAAACTGCTGAAGTTAAAGCAATGAACGCCATCTACTGTGCCGTGTCCCAAGATATATCAATCAGATAAGTATGTGTGAGACATCCAAAGAAGCATGAGATTTACTAGAAACAACCCATGAAGGCACAAGCACTGTGAAGAGATCCAAACTTCAACTCCTGACTTCACAGTTCGAAAGTCTCAGAATGGAAGAGCACGAGACCTTTATGGAATTTTTCACTAAGCTGAATATCATTTGCAACTCCATGGGTGGATTGGGGGAAAAAGTTCCGGTTCCTAAAATCTGTAGGAAAATACTGAGATCACTGCCGGAACGATTTAATCCCAAAGTAACAACCATTGAAGAGTGTAGGAATATTGATGAAATGAAAGTAGAAGAACTGGTAGGTTTCCTACAAACTTTTGAACTACACTTCAAACAAATCCCTAAATCCAAAACAACTGTCTTAAAAACTCTAAAGAAAACAACAAACGAGGACAATGAAAGTGAAAAAGATGATGAAGATGAGGAAGTGGCTTTGCTGGTACAAAGATTCAGGAAATTCTTTCAGAAGAATCGTGGCCGTCCTACTAGAGGAAGAAAGATGAACAACAGAACTTCTACAGGCAAATTTGGTAAAAAGACCAAAGAACCACAATGTTATGCCTGTTAGAAATATGGACATCTATCTACTGAATGCCCAAACAGAAAAACTAAGGGCAAGGTGATGGCTGCCACATGGGATGATACAAAATAGTCAAACTCAGAATCCAGTGACTCAGAGAGTGATGGGGACCAGAAATCCTTGAAAATTCTTATGGTCTCCACTACTCCAATCATTCCCAGCGAATCTGAGAACGAGAAAGAACAACAAGCCACTGAATCATTTCTGTTAGATAATGAGGAAATTGAAAAGGAAGAAGAAGAAGAAAACAAGCTACAAGATGCCTACAATCAACTTTATATTCATAGCATCAACATTCTTAGAAGACTTGGAATGTCTGAAAACAAGAAGGAACTGCTGCAAAAAGATCTGGACAAAACATTGGAAATCAATTCACATCTAATTAATGATCTTCAGCAATATCATTCAGAAAATGAGAAACTGGAAAGAGTTAATCTGTCCCTAAAAACAGAATCATCAAAGCTTACTAAACAAGTTGAATTATTAAAAAATAAAAATGAGCAACTCAAGAATGAGAATCACACACTCCGGCTTGACCTAGAAAAATCCAGAAAATTTGTTGAAATAAACTATAAATTCTCCCAGAGTGGTGAAAAGCTTGAAAAATTATTAGGGATGGGAAGACAAGGAAGAGACAAGAGTGGCCTAGGGTATGATAAAACTAAAAGGAAAACTGGAAATGCAACCCCTACAACTGAAAAATCTGTTGCTTCAGGAAGCAATATGAGAACTTCTCCAGTTTGTCATTTATGTGGTGATATGGGTCATTATAAGTTTGAATGCTTGACACCTAGAAGGACTTCACATGATCAAAAAGACAAAAGTCCACCTAGGAGAAACACTCACCCATCATCACCTGAAATGAAATCATTGAATCAAGTGGGAGAGAAAACTAAAAAGAATTCCGTCTCAAAATGGATAATGAAGGGAAAAACCGAAGTGTCTGATTACTAACTCTATCCATATATCCTAATGTCAAAGCATGAAAAGAACAAGTCTGGATATTTGTTGCAATGATGCATTTTTTGTCTGAGCTTTAAATGATATATCTGAGGTCTCTCACCTCATTTTTGTACATAAACATCTTGATGTTTATAATTTTGACGTGTACAATGATTGTACATAGTTTGGCTGTGTATACTGATGATTCATTGACATGCTAAAAGTATACATGATTGGTTGTCTGAATGCTGAAAATGAAGAATCATTTATCTTCAATATGTCTGTCGATATGTCATTCTCGATCAAATCGATCAACTGTCGATATCATCGACATCTCTTCAGAATATGGAAAGCCACATGATCGGGTCTATTATTGAAACTATTATCGATTACATCGAATGAGGATCATCGATATAATTGAAAGTAGGTTCGATAAAATCGAAAATTGCCGCTCGATAAAAGGCGATCGAGTAGAAAAATTCTATTTTTTTCTGGAAAGAAACTTTCTGTTTTTTTTTGCTAAAACCCTCGGCCGGAAGTTCATCGGTGGGTCCCAGAAGCTCTTCAAAAACTGGTACTATCCTTCCATTCCTTCCATTTCAGATTTTATTTTGCTTTTTGGTCGGATACTGTCAGTTTCTTTGAAAGAGGAATCTTGTCTGTACTTCCCAAATCTGTCTTTATGGGCAAGGACAAAGAAACGGTGTCGGGTCCAGGGGAATCATCCAGACCCTCTCGACGAAAGACCCTTGCCTCAAAGGAAAAGGCAAGTGCTCCTAAACGTGGGATCCCCACTCGTCAGAGATCTCGACAAACTTCACGTGGTGGGTCCCAGTCCGAAACTCCGGCACCTCCTGTGGCTAGCTTAAATCCACGTCTAGCAAAATATATGGGGAGAAAGCTCATTCACGAGAGAAAGGTGGATAAGGATTGTCTAAAACCATACAATCTCGAATCCCTGTTTGCTGCAATCGATTGGTTGCTCGTTCTAGATTTCGGTGGGCCATGCCAACTCGAATGAACACGCAACTTCCTTGCTGCGTATTACTCACCCGTGTCTGATCCTCCCTCTATCATGGTCTCTATGGACGGTGATGATGTGCTGATCACGCCTGCTACAATGGCAAATATCCTTGTACTGAAAATGGCACCAGAGGGTCTCCCTGAAATGAACCTCGAAAATGTGGAAATTCGGTCCATGGTAACTAAGTACCTCTGTCATGGTAGGGACATCCCTTGATATCAAGGGAATGCATTGAAATCTAGGTACATGGAACCGAAATTTCGAGTCGTGCATGGTATCTTCACAACAAATATTTATCCCAGAAGTACCAACCGGTCCGATCTCACTGGTTTTATGACCATGCTAGTATACTCAATCGCCAAAGGGATAAGGATATGTCTGCCAACTCTGCTTGTCTATCAGTTGGTAAACGCCGTACATACATCCAGGGACCTCCATCTGCCCTATCCCTGGATCATAAACATGGTATGCAATGCCATCGGCTTCCCAACGACCACTGATTCGGTTCTTCCTCTCCAAATCTTCAACAAAAACAACATTCGCAAAATGGACTTGAAGTTCCACAAGTATCTTGAGGTTCCAGAGGAAGGTACTCAAGAAGAAGGAGATGCTGGTGTCACTCCCACCGAATGGACTGAGATGGCCAGAGATGAACCTTTTGGACCCGATCTAGCAGCGTCAACTTCAACGCCCGGTAATGCCAAACGATTCAAGCTGGACAAGATTGGGGCAATTCAGAGGGATGTCCACTCAGTGCACGAGAGACTTACCATTTTGGAACAGATGACCCAAGGAGTGCAGCAGATAGTACAACAGTTGGTCGAGCTGTTCACCTGTCGTCGCGATGATACGACGCCATCTTCCTTGGCTCCATAAGTACTGGCCTCTGGACGCTATCATATACACTTCACTCTCATTACTGCGTGTGAACATTAATATCTTTTTGGATGTTTTGCGCTCTCATAAGTGTATGTGATAGCTCATTAACCTGGACAGTCTAAAATGTTTTTTTTTTTTTTTTGGTATTGCCCATGGATGGGCTAAAAACTGATGTTTTATGTTGGGTGCCCATGAATGGGCTTGTTAATTTTGTTGGGATGACTGTTTATCTACTGCCAAACTTGGGCAGTACAAATAGTTTTTTTTTTTTTTTTTTTTTTTTTTTTTAAATAAAATAAATTTAATATGGCTGAATGTAATTCACACTTTTACTGCCATTTTTATGTTTCATAGATCCCCTGGTTTATCTGATAAGGAATGCATGTGATGTCTATTAATGATTATCCTATCTGCTATGTCACTGCTCTATCTAATTTGCTATGCATATATACCTACTGCAAATGATGTCGGTTCATCAACTTTTAAAACGTTTTACATTTATCTGTTCTATGCATATTCCTCTTGATGTCGGTTCTCCCACGTTATTTTAACTTCAGTCAATATCAACTGCTATATCTTTGTCAATGATTGACAAAAAGGGAGAGAACAATCTAAAAACTCCGAACGGAAAATTGTATATTTGCTTGAATGGTGTTGTAGGTGCTAAGGGGAGCAACTGCACCAAGATAAGGGGAGTTTGAACTCAGGGGGAGCAGATACTAGGTTGTGTACATGTCTTCACTAGAAATTGTAAAATTGTGTAAAATGCATGTACACAATTTATGATGTGTTTGTCTAGATACGGTTCTAGGGTGTTTTGGTATTTTGTCACGTAATCGACAAAGGGGGAGATTGAAAGTGCCCTGGTTTGTCAATTAACGTGAGTGTTGAGTCAGTCAGACTGCAGAGCCTCATAGGAAGATCAATTCAAGCGTTTGTCTCAACCGGATGTGTGTAAGCTCGCCACAGGTAAATATAGCCTCACATCCCTTGTCCTAAAACACCAGGTATATAAAACCCTTGAAACAAACTAGAACATCATAGGGTTTTTTAAGTTAAGAAAACTTTTTTCAAAATAGGAAAATTCTCTAAGTTTTCTTGCTTTGTCGATTTTATCAATACACATCTCGATATGATCGACTTGCGCTGTTGATGTCCTTGATACCTAAACGATATCATTGGAATGGGGACAAAAGTGTCCAACAACCAAATATATATCTGGACGGATTTATTGATGTATCGATATGCCTATCGATATCATCGATATTTGAATCTCGAGTCTATCGAAGGTGACTCGATAATATTGACAGACAGATCCCTGACACCCCTGTTTTTTCTTAAGAATATTATATATGCATCGATATATCGAAGCCTCCTCGATACCATCGAAGTTCAAATCTCAATGATATCGGAAGGCTCTCGATGATATCGGTCTTGGGCGCCAAGTTCTTCCAGCAAAGTATTTCAGGATGGTTTATTTATGATCGGGGGTCTCTCGATAGAATCGATATTCAAATATCGATAATATCGGTACGGTCTCGATTGCATCGAACTTGGACATAAACTGTCCAACAAGCTTAGAGAAAAATTCCTAGATTTATCGATGCATCGACACCGTATTGATATCATCGACATTCAAATTTCGATGATCTCGATGGTTTCTCGATCATTCTTGAAAACCTGAAATATTTTATAGCAAGTCTCTCTCATTATTCAAATGTCGATGAATCGACACTAGTATCGATAGAATCGGTGTTCGAAATTCGATGACATCGACACCTGTTTCGATGCCATCGACCAGCTGGCAAGAGGTTTCAAAAGCGTATGATATTTGAGTTTGTGTCATCGAGCGGACCATCAATGCCATCAAGAGTATACGCTCGATGATATCGAACTCTGTTATAAATGTGACCGTTTTATATCCGTTGGAACCTTTTGCTTATATATTTAGAGGACTTGTCTATTATTGCTGGTAGAGAAAGAAGAGAGTGCTTTTGTGTGTTTTACCTTAGATCTTATACCTAAAGCACTTTCTCTCAGGGGAGTTCATCCTCCAATCCACCCTCATCATTGATATTCAATAGAGTGGATTGGGGAATGAACTTCTGCATTCAAGGATCCTCCAACTACTACTTTAATGACAAATCATTAAGCTGGGATGCCTTGAATGCATAATCAGAATCACTCTATCTTCTTTATAGGAAAACTTTTTATAGAGTAGGATTCCGTTTTGACCTTGACCCAACCCGAAGCCTCACATTGGTACATAATCTGGTTGCGGATCAAGGAAGCCGAAGATTTTTCATCAACAAGGAGGAGATCTTCGTCAACGTGCTGAATGAGACTCATCCACTTATTTGTAAGTTATTAGAGTCCAGAGGACACTTGTAATCATTCCTTTTTAGGATTTGGTCTTAGGTGTTTCTCACCCTTGCAAGCCCTCGTAGGAGGCCTCCGGCGGGAGTGTACGTGGTGGGTACGTAGTGTTGACCCTTGTTCTGTGGAGAGCATAAACTTCCGGTTGAAGGTGAACCTATCTAAAACCTTAGGTTCGAGGTGATCCGAGTGAAACCTCCGTTAGGGTCTTATGGAAGATCCTTGGCCAGTGTGCCTAAAAGTGGGTGCGTTGTGTTGACCCTTCCTCGTGAGAGCATAAACAGTCAGCCTCAGTGTAGGTTGTAAAGGTTGAAGGTAAACCTGATTTAAAACCTTAGGTTTGAGGTGAACCGCTGTGAAACCTCCTTAGTGAAATCCGGTACACTCAAGGGTTGAGTGCGGTTACCAGGAGTGGAGTAGACAAGTGGTCAAACCACTATAAAAATGACTGTGTTTGAGATTGCTATTCTTCTGTTTGTGTGATTGACTTTAATATTTTCATATTTGAATATCTGCGATCACACCTCACACACATACACAGTCATACCACCATAAACTAGTTTGCATATTGTTCATCTTTTAAATAGTTTGTGATTGGATCCTCTACCGTGCTTGGAAGCCAGTAGAGTTATTTGAGAGTAATCCTAATATATGCTTATTGTTAGGATTAGTGTAATAGGATTTTAAATAAACCATAAAAACTTTAAAAAGTCCTATTCACCCCCCTTTAGGACATATTGGCATATTCCTACTTTAACTAAAGCGGTCTTCATCGCTATTTCACACATAATAGGTTTTCTTTGTATGGGGTCCTAATCTATGCGCTGTCTAAATGAATTGATGCAAGTATATTCTAAGTCTATTCATATAATTTATAAATGTAAGAAGATGTGTGAAAACACAAGCTATACATTCAAAAGCAAAAGAAAAATCACTAGATCTAGTTACGTACATGTTTGATTTTATGTTTGGATACAAAGATTGCAACCAATTTTTGAGAAATTGGAAAATTTTCATTTTTTTTTCAATTTTTTCGCAACCTTGCTCATCTCCTCCAAATCTCGAAATCGAATCTCCCATTTCATGATTTTTCATGCATGGATTTGTAACAATTTGATACTGATTTAACATGATTTACAGGAAAAAAAAAGAGATTGAAAATCGAAACTGCTCACCGGATTGAATGTGTGGGATATATATCAATACTTGTGCGTTCCGTATCGCATAGGTGGGATACAAGATATATTGTGGGATATGTCGGCCGATATCGTCGATACTTAACACACTGGTTGACAATCAAAATAAGTTGATTATCCTCACATGCATTGGTGACTAGTCAGCCGCATTATCTACCTCATCATAACTTTCTCAGATATCGCTTACATCGTTGGGGTGGTTAGTCAATCGTACAATTTTCGTTTACTCAACATCTCAAGGCTGTCTTTAGAATTCTTCCATACTAAGTGTTTGCATCTGTTAGAGGCCTCTTTTATTCTAATCATATGGTCACTTAAAATATCATTGGCTATTGTGATGTTGATTCTGCTGGCTCAACTTTCGGTAGACGATCCACCATGGGTTATTGTATGCCTGTGGGTGGAAATCTTGGGACATGGAAAAGCACAAAAGCAGGTAGTGGTTGCTTGATCATTTGCTGTAGCATAGTACCACACAATGGCTTAAGTGGCCTGTGAGCTAATTTGGGTTAAATCTCTTTACAGGCAAGATATTCAATAATGGTAATAGGCCGTTATGTTATGGGCTGTTAAGGCCTTATAACAATAAAAAAATTTTAAAGGAAGAAAATGTAGTCCCCATACGGACTGTTGTAGGGCTGTTACGGGTCTCTCTCTCTCTCTCTCTCTCTCTCTCTCTCTCTCTCTCTCTCTCTCTCTCTCTCTCCCAAGAATGGCCGTTATATTCCCATATCGTGTAATAGCTTTCACTGTTACTGTTATGTAACAGCCACTACGTAACTGTTTTTGAACACCGTGCTGTTAGGAGATGGATTTTAATATATCTTCATCTAGTCTATATTGTGATAATCAAGCAGTCATATATATCATCTAAAATCCTGCCGTCCATGAGTGGACAAAGCACATTGAAGTCAATAGCCACTTTGTAAGAGAAAATATTGCTTCCAAGATCAAACATGCACCAGCTTGAGGAGTTATACTAGACATGGTCTTTGATCTATGTGAGGGGCATTGTACTTGAGTGAGAGAGTGCACACATTCAGTTGTCCTTCAGAACACCTTATCTCTTCTTATATTGGAAGATAATGGTGCTTTTAGACATCATTGTATTCAAATTTGAGTCTTTTGTATCTAGAACCATTATAAATAAAGAAATAGAGGTAGAGGACCATTACATCCTCTTTCTTCTTTCTCTCCCACATGTTCTCTTCTTCACCTCTCTTCCCTTCTCTTATCTCCTTAGTCTACACAGATATAGCTTATGTTGTCAATGTGAGAAGTCAGTTCATGCATGCTTCATCTCCCATCATCTAGAGGCAGCGTATTGGATCCCTCACTACTTAATGCTCTTGGGCTTTTTTTTTTTTTTTTCTTGAACCGTAAATGCTCCAGGGTTTATTGTACTCCAATAAAGGGATCTAGACTTCATGGCTTTTGAGATGAATATTGGGCTGGATCTTCAAATGATCAATGATCGGAGGTCTACAAGTGGGTGTTGCTCTTTTTTTTTTTTGAGTGGTAACCCGGGCATTTGGAAAAGCAAGAAACAGACTGGGCAGTAAATGATCTACTGAAGATGAATTTTAAGTGATGGCTCAGGCCATGTGTGAAATTATTTGGCTTCAATCTCTCCTTCCAAAAATGGGTTTCGATGTTTCTTCACTTATTCTGTTACATTATGATAATTAGGCAACATTTCATTGCACTTATAATTAGGTTTTTAACAGTGTTTCAAATAGCGCCCGTAGCGTACGCGACGTAGCGTAGCGTGGTTGTAGCGCTACGTAGCGTCCCAAATAGCGTAAATCCCCTATAGCGCACGCTACAGGGGTCGTAGCATACGTTACAACTACGTAGCGCGTAGCGTCCGTAGCGTAAGCTACAATGTATATATTTTTTTTTTACTATTTTAGTTTTTTATTATTTTTTCACGTTTTCTTTGTTTCTAATGTTGAGGATGTGACACTTGTATTGTACTTGATACTTTTAACCCATGAGATTTTTATTTCTTTTCATAATTGTGACTTGTGGTTTCAATTAAACATTATTAATTAAAGTGGTTTTCTTAGAAAGTTGTTGATGTGATAATTATTTGATTTGGCTTATATATGTGGATTGCCTTTTGATAAATAATAACTAATAACTTTTTGTAACATGCTTATAATTGATAAAATGAATAATCTTTTAGGCAATTATATATATATATATATATATATATATATATATATATATATATATATATATTCACTATTTATTATATTTGTCCTATTTTTAAATTTAAAAATAGAAGTATCGTGTAGCTTACGGTACACGCTACGTATTTATGCTACGCGCTATAGAGAGCTGAGCGCTACGCATCACGCTACCGCTATTTAAAACACTGGTTTTTTATGAGGACCAAAGATATGGAAGTTTATTGTCCACATTTTTTGAGAGGGTTACCTCTTAAGTTATTATGAACTCGCCTGTCTGCTTTGATAATCAAATTCTGGATATTCTTACAAAAGCTTCAAGTTCTTCACATATTTGTTTTACATTGGACAAGCTGGGAATGAGTGATATAATATATGCTCTAGATTGAGGGGAAGTCTAAAAGGTGTTATACATAATTTAGTGCTCCTGCAGAACAAGATAAGCCCATATTTACTTCTCCTTTGTAATATATCTTTATCTCATATCTATTGAACAAACTATATAAATGATAGGAAAGATAAGCTTTCTTTTTCTCTGGCTTTTCATTTTTTCTTACCCCCATCACTGATGTAGGACATGGATCAAGCACATTCCTAACACGCATGGACCGGAAGAAGCCCAAAGAGAAATTGACAAAATTCAACATAGTTCAACTGGTCGACCAATTGGATCGACAAGTCCAAATTCCAACAGAAATTCCAGATTGCTTGCTGGCTGATTTCTACCGGTTTTAGATAGGTCGACAAATCTGTCGACAGGTCGAAATACTGTTCGACAGGTCTACAGATCGGGTTGACAAGTCGAAATTCACAAAATTTTCAGTTTTAGTCTCTGGACGTTTTTGAGCCATTTCAACAAGTTGACAGACACAGAAATTTCCGTGTTTTATAGAATTTGTTTCCTTATTTGATTAAGACTCTTTTAATTGCATTTTAGGGTTTGTTTAAGGTTATTTAAGGATGTTAAACTCATTTTTTCAGAATCAATCAATCTATCAATCTATCAATAAAATTTCTTAGAAACTTTTATCATCTCTCGTGGATTCGAGAATTCTCTTGTGGATTCAAGAGCGCCTTGTGGATTCAAGATCGCCTTGTGGATTCAAGGTGTTTATTGATCAAGAAAGATAGTGATCGACCTCATCGCGTCCTTCCTTGCATCAGTTGTTATCAAAGCGAGCCTTTTCCTCAGATCGATGGCTTCTAACAATGGATCGGACAACAATCCCATGGACGATGCTCCAGGGAATTTATCCTTTAACAGTGGAGGCTTTAGAAGCGGTATGGCAAGAGAATCGACAAGTCTTGCAGGCTGATGGGGACATCAGAGGACCTACTCAAGTATACCAGATACGGAGACGACCATCCACATCAGCACAACTTTCTTTGTGGATGGGAGACGAGTTCCAAATGGGGCCTGCTAGGCCATTTTGAAGACCCCACATGCATTGGACATGCATCAGGAAGACCCCACCTTGGGATGATGCATGTGGGCTGCTTATGAGATCATGTTTCTTGCATCACAGGCTGCCATCAATCCCATGACGGAGGCCCTAGGGCAACTCCCTGTTCGTGGTGATGATCCGCCTCCGGTAGGCGTTGGAATTTGCAATCGTGTTGGCGGTGAATCGCATAATCATACTAAGGATGTGGGATCTAGTGAGGAGGAGATCGATAACATGATCCTCCAACATCCCAGACGAGGAGATAATCAGGAGATCAGACGGATTGAGAATTCAGGATGAAAGTTGGTCTTTTTAACTTCAACGACCAACTCCACATCGAGGACTTTTTTGATTGGCTACTTGAAATCAAACGTTTCTTTTACTACATGGACATCGCTGAAGAGAAGAAGGTTAAACTTATGTCTTAAAAGTTGAAGGGCATAACTTCAGCTCGGTGGGAGCAGCTTCAACTCGCACGGACGAGATAGATGAAAACACCAATCCGCACATGGCCGCGGATGACCGCGGATGAAGCGGTTGTTGCGCGCGCGATTCCTCCCTAACGGTTACGATCATGTATTTTCTAACAATACCAAAATTATCAGCAGGGTAGCTGATTGGTGATGGGTTATACATAGAAGCCACATTGTTTGTCGGCAAGAGGTGACCTGGTAAAGACGGAGTCGTGACAGGGTGCTAGATTCATTAGTAGTGTACGTGTGGCCCTTGTGGAAACGGAGAACCAACCCAAGACTTCTAAAGTGGAAGGACATTCTCTTATAACTGAACAAGATTTCACCAAATAATCTAAGGAGACAGGAGATGTAGATGCATTAGTTGAAAAAGAAAAAATACGTGGAGCCTGTGAACATCCTAGAGGATTTGAAACCAATGTTACAGGAGTTCAAGGCAATTGTGCCCAATTAACTTCCTAAGGAGTTACATCTTGTGTGAGATATACAAAACCACATTGATCTTGTCCCAGGAAATTTTTTTCCTAATTGCACGCATTATCAGAAAAAATGCGACATCTTGCAGGCACAAGCGGAGGAACTGATCCATAAGGGCCAAGACAAGGAGAGCATGAGTATATGTGCTGTGCCAGCGCAGGAGTCTAACATCAAGTACAAGGAAGAGGATAACAAACATTGGTGCCATAAAGTGTTTTAACTAGATGATAATGTGCTAGTTTACTTGTGCAAGGAAAAGTTTCCGACTGTGGCGTATAACAAATTGATGAATAAGAAGATAGGCCCTGTTCTGATCCTTAAGAAAATAAATGATAACACCTTTGTTCTTAATCTTTTAGAGGGCATAGAGATCTCAAGGACTTTAATGTAGCAGACTAGCATAAGTATTGTGAACCAAGTCTGTTGAAGAACTCGAGGAAGTTTAACACGTATTGTGAGCCAAACTCGAGGACGAGTTTTTTTTTTTTTTTTTTCAACGGGAGGGGTTTGATGTAGGATGTGGATCAAGCACATTTCTAACACACATGGACCGGAAGAAGCCGAAAGAGAAATTGACAAAATTCAGCATAGTTCGACTGGTCGATCAATTGGGTTGACAGGTTGAAATCCTGACAGAAATTCTAGATTGCTTGTTGGCTGATTTTTGACAGTTTAGATAGGTTGATAGATCTGTCGACAGGTCGAAATTCACAGAATTTCCAGTTTTAATCTCCGGATGTTTTTGTGCCATTTCGATAGGTCGACAGACGCGGAAATTTGCGCATTTGTCAGAATTTGTTTTCTAATTTGATTAGGACTCTTTTAATTGCATTTTAGGGTTTGTTTAGGGTTATTTAACGATGTTAAACTCTCCTCCTCCTTCTTCTTCTTCTTCTTCGACCTCATCATGTCCTTCCCTGTGTCAATTACCATGGGTCTGTACAATTCCTAACTTTCAATGTCAACATCTCGTATGCAATACTTGTTGTGAAACCATTGTAGACAATAATATCAGTATGCTCACTACATTGGTTACTTATTTTGCTCAAAATAGTGCTGTGTTTCCACTTGGCAATGCTTTTTTTTTATGTTTGATGGGTATCATAAAAGAATGCCATTATTGAAAGAATTCAATGAAGGAAACTGCATACTCGTAATCAGATGTGATTTTTTCTGCTGATAGTTTCTGTAATATCACTTGATGAAGCATTTTGGCGGTTGCCGATGATCTAATATCTCCAGCTTATGCTTCCAATTGATGAAGGGGATTGCTTTAATTGGCCAAAGTGGGCATAAAAGCAAAAGTTTGAGAGATTACTGGTTATAATTCTCAATTTCTGCATAGGAAGGTATTCCGTTGTATATTCCAACTTGATCCCTATGAAGTATATGTCCTCTCAGGTCTTTGAATAGGGCATCCATTCTTGGACATATTTCCAATTGCTATTGAATTATGAGAATTTTCATGTTGGTTTTGATAACCTTCTCATACGTCATCTTTATCAGTAACATGATTTGGTTTTTATTGTAACGTTTCTTTTAATAGGTGGTACATTTTTGAAGAAACACTTCTGTGCATTTGGACTGGCATCTTTTACATCACTTTCTTGAAGGCCAATATTACAAGGCAATGGTATGTCTTTCTTTCTTAAGGATCCCATTTGATCCTTGAACTAAATTGTACCATACCACTACCTTGATTATAAGCCAAGTTGTTGTCTCCATTCACCAAACTCACCAACATGTGCAAGATCTGGGCTGTTCAGTCAGTTAGGCCCGAGTGGTGTGTGCCTTAGCAGCCCAAACACCAGGCTGGTCCAAACATAAGGCAGGCCACGTGTCAGGAAAAAATGTTGGTTATTCTCTTGGGACATCCAATATTTCGTACACGTGGGCCATCTGAGAAGTGGACTGGTCTATTTTCACGCTCCAGCACTTAACATGGGTCCCTCTTGATGAGTGGTCAGATTCACACATACGTGTGTGTTATCACATGTGGGGTGACTGAAGATGTCTTACAGAATGGGCAATTCCTCATCCCACAATCATGATATGTTATCTATAGTGGCAGATGCAAGTTATCTTCTACAAAGAGAATTTAGTTGGAAATCGAAGTGGAATTTTCTAAAAACATTTTAATGCAATTCTGTATCATTTGACTATCTCTGATTGGATCTTGGAATGTAATGTAAAATCAGGTGGAAGGATGCGATCGTGATATTGCTTTTGGCCATTTTGTGCATTTCCCTCATTTTTCTGCTCTTACTTCTTCTTTTCCATAGGTAAGATTTGCAACTATGGTCACATATACATCACACTTTCATCGCTCTGTTTTTGTATATACTTTCATCAATGTCCCACAGCTAGTTAACCCCTCCTTTATACAAATAGAAAACAATTGGAGAAAAACAAATTAAAAGCATACCACCTTCCTCGTTGTAAACTAATTCAAACAAATAATAAATATCCTGCATAAAGTTTCTGTATATCACACTACACAACTTTGAACAACCCAATTCAGATTTGAAGGATTTCATGATTCCATAGCTCCTTCTATGGCACGCATTTACCCATCTCACTTTTCCTCCCTGAGTTGGAATGAAGCAATTTGTTAGTGGCCATGATAGACTGAAGTAATCTTTAGTAATCATTTACATAACATATATATTTATGGAAAAAAGTTACATTTATACATCTATTATTAGAAAGATCATTTAGTAGTGAGTTTAACAGTACCACCAGGTCAAGTAACTAACAAAAGGATTCAAGATCGATGAATACAAAACATTCCACCTTCCTCATAATATATAATTCAAATAAGAAAAGAATCCTACATAAAGATTTAGAAATTTTTTGATACTCTGGCAGAGTGATGGATGATATGCAGGCACTTAAACCGTCCAACTTATATTACTCAATTTAGATGTACCATGAATAACAGTTGAAACTTATTTGATTATCTTACTATCTGATTGGTGGACATTTATTGGACAGTTAAAATGAAAAATATCCAACAGTTCTATTTCCACAAGCAACTGGTGTCCATGAATCAGAGGTTAGGGTTGTTCCACCATTCTGATCTTGGGATTGCAACTTGGCAACAGTGGGCTGCACAATTATTTGGTTTTATAATATATGAGTTAATATATGGCACATGTATAGTTTCTGAGTGCCTGCATATCAAGCATCATATGCTGCCTGAGTATCATATAATTCATGAAGTTTTGAAATTTATAACAATAAACAACATATGAAGGTAATAATAATATACTTGTAATTTTACGACTCCTAATCCCCTCTTTTCACTGAGTTCTTCTATCTCACCTTTCCTTCGCACGGACCGCAGTAACTTTGCAGTAGCCAAGTAACTTGGCAAATTACATTCAGAACAGTTCACAACTCCAGAAACAAAACTGTGAACAGGCTAGAACTTTTCCCAGATTTTCTTACCCATAAAATCAGTTATTATCAATTCTCACCCATAAAATCAATACTTGGGGCTAGTGTTTGATAATTTTGATAATGACCAATTATTTTAATATTATGGTACGTGAAAATATTGCATCAGCTGACCCCATATGGCCGGGTTTGATGATGATGATGGAATGATTGCATTGATACCATGAAAAACTCTTACAAGTTGTTCAAGAAAACTTGTCAGAACTGCTGCAACTTGGAATTACATGGTCTTCTCGAGGAAGTTAACATAGCTTATTCGGTAAAAGAAAATATGGTCTTTATAATAATGAATAACATAGTTGTCCCAATTGGCTGGGCAAGTTTCATTCCCCTCTTCTTTTATATATTTGTTTCTATTTAGGTAGGACAATGTGTTTTTCTCATTACTGTGGCACATAACAGTACTTTTCCTACAGAAGGTAGCTAAAATGTGACACCTGAGAATCCGACATGTGAGATCTCATCTTGACATTTTTCTGCAGTTATCTGGTATTGACAAATCAAACTACGTACGAGCTTGTAAGGAGGCGACGCATTTCATACTTAAGGTCTGAATATATGGGTTTTTTTTTTTTTGGGCATTCACCATCGAATCAAATTAAAATTACTCATCTCATAAAGTGGCAATGACCAAATTGTAATTACCTTAGTATTCATATTGAGGACTGGGCTCCTAATTGCAATTACCTCAATTTCAGTTTATACTTGAAAGGAATCCAACTGCAATTTGAAGGCCACTTCCTCATTTTAAATGTGAGGAACATCATTACAATTTGACCATTTCCTCCCCTTTAAACTGACGGTTTGTGATTCAATGCACGTATATCCACATGCAGCCTTAGACAGGGCTTTCAACTGGTCAGGATCGTGTTTTTCCCTTTGTTACCCATACTGGGCTAGCAGGGTTCGAATCTTCTGGGTCTAGGTCTAGTTCGTGAAGACCTGGTCCTAGATCTGGTCAGGTTCAGATAACCCGTCGGGTCTTTAAATATAAGTTTCAAGTTGGGCTCAGGAGTCGGGACAACTAAGAATTTCTATGGTTGGACCCACTCAATGAATTTATTAGATCATACACATGTGCATGGTGAGTGAAGGGGGTTCTCTTACATGTGTTACTTAGGAAACCACATTTCTTTTACTAGAATAACCAATCATGTGGGTGTGTGTGTGAATTTGGTCATTTCCTCTCCTTTAAACTGACAGCTTGTGATTCAATGCATTCGTATGCAAATGCAGCCTTAGATAGGGCTTTCAACTGGTCAGGTTCATGTTTTGTCCTATATTACCCATACCTGGGTTAACTGGGTGGGTTCTATTCTTCTGGGTCTGGGTATGGGTCTAGGTTCTTGAAGACCTGGACCTGGATCCGGTTGGGTTCAGATTCCCGTTGGGTGTCCATCAGGTCCTTGGAAATAAGTTTCAACTTGGGTCCGGGACAAATAAGAGCATTTACATGGTTGGACCCACTCAATGGATGTGTTAGATCACATGCATGCATCACTTTGACATTTGCATGGTGAGTAAACACGCGCATGACACTTTGGCATGTGCATGGTAAGTAAACAGGCTCTCTTACATGTGTTGCTTAGGAAACCCCATTTCTTTTGTTAGAATGACCAACATGTGCTATTATAAGTAACTAGAGCCGACTCAGAACCGACTTTAACTGGGTCAATCACATGGATTGGACCCAAACCCGACAAGGCCTGATGTTTAACCGGATCCAAAAGGTGACACCCGAACCTGACCCCATTTATTAACAGGTCCAATAATGGGATTTGTACCATTAAAATTAGGTTGGTTCCACCAGGTACTCATGGTTCCGAGTACCCATTGACAGCCCTAGCCTTTACATGAAGTTTGGGTTCCTGTGAGCAAGTGCATCCTATCCATTATTTTTATGCATGACATGAGAAAACTAATCCTGTTTTGCAGGTCGATTCCTGAAAGGGTTTATCCATTCAGTAAAGGCATGTGTAGAAATCTGTATAACTTCTGTTGTGCCCGCAGCAGCATCTATGCCATGGAACCATTGCCCACCGCTGATGAACTGGATGCCAAAGCAAGACCATACACATGTGTGGATGTTTTTTCCTGTCGATGTTGCTAGTGTAGACACGAGCCAGCTGGAGATAGTGGTTTCACAGCGGATTTTTTCCCATTCTAACCAGTGCTACGCGTATCAATTACATTGGTATTATGTTGGATTTAACTTCTGAGCATTTGCAATTTTATGATTTTATCGTTGGGATTTTTTATTTTTATTATTATTATTTTTTTTATTGGGGGGGAGAGCTTGAGAGTTTCAGGGGAGCTTGAGAGTTTCATGCACCACAGGTTTATTTATCTTTTTTAAACATTCGAATGATCTTGTGGAGTGGGTATGTCAGATGACATAGGTGGTGTTAGACTTGGGTGCTTCAATTTTACCCAAACGGCCTCCATTTTTGGCTATGGACGGAAAACCTCCCGCCTTTAAACTATTTCTCAAAAGCTGCCTGCCTAATTCATGTACGTTGTGGCTTATGCTAACGAATGGAGCTGTTAGCCATAGAAAGTCAGTTTTACCTCAACCGAGATACTGTTGTTTGACCCCTTTTGATGGTTTTTTACCGTTGCCAAATGACAGTACTGCCCTCCCCTTTTGCCCCATTCCCAGCGGCTCATCAATTTGATAGGTCGGTTTACATGAACTTCTTTGCATGAAGATAGGTGTGGTCCACGTGAACTTTGCTAATTGCGTGAACGTCTCTTTTGAAGTAACATCTACTGTCCACATGGCAGGGATGGATTGGGAATGTCAAAATCACACCCATCACATCTAGCCATGAATTTGGCATATGAGTGTATGCAGTTTGTTTTTTTTTTTTTAACCCCTTTTTTTTTTTTTTTAAAGGACAGATAGGATTGACTTATCAGTGTTGTACTTAGCTTGATGTTCGTCCATGCTGATACCACGATTCAGACTGTGGATTAGCTGTGGCCCCGGCCTTACCCAGTAAGGTGTGCCCGTACCGTGGGGTCCACCTTGATTTGTGCATTTAACATCGATGCAGTCCATCTGTTTTTACAGATCATCTTAGGGCACGGGCTCAAAAAATGAAACAGATCCAAAGCTCAGGTGCACCATACCATAGGAAACAGTGGTGATAAGGTGACATTAGCATGGATGAAGGGGAAAATAAAAATAAATGCATCTTGATCCAAAACTTGTGCCCCACAAGTTTTTAATGGTCAATCACCAGTATTTACTATGGGATAGACCAACTGAGATTTTGATCTGTTTGGTGGGAATATAGAATACGTACCTCAAGGTGGGCCCTATGGTAAGGGCCGCACCTAATCAGATCTGCATCCATCAACCTTTTCCTCTGCTTCTAGACGGTAGATTGTACCGGAATGCAAGTCAGACTGGTGCATTGCATGGGCTTGTAAGTGACCAATTTACCCCGTCCGTTAGATTTGTCATTGATTTAGGGTATGGGCCCACAAATAAGGTCAATACAAAACTCAAGTGGGCCAAACCAATAGAAAAGAGTGGATGTAGAAAGTCCACCATTGAAACATTTGTTAGATCTCACTTATTTTTCAGCCCATACCTAAAATGAGCTATCAAAACAGAGATAGAATGGACTTCTCGTAATCAACAAGGTGGGCCTCACGTGCGATTAGGAGCTAGGGTGGCACAATCATGAATCCAACGTAATAAAGGGTGATGGTAAAATGTGGACAGTTTTTTCAATACCAAAATACAAAATCCCGTAACCAACATAAAATGTGGGCAGGACGACGTAGCATAAAATGTTTTCAGTCGCAGCGATGCTGGTTACCACCATATAACTCGTAAGAAAAATCATGCAGAAAAACCATTGAGTTTATCTACCTGCTCCACGTAAATACTGTGCAATAGTCCAGGTAAAATGGAAGGACACAAATACCTGAATTTTCACCCATAGAATTTGAAATGATGAATAAAACTTTCTGTTGTATCAAAATTGTATCGATCATGTACAAATGTTAGGGAAATAACAAAGGCCATTGTTTGGCTTTACGAGCTCTTTAAAAACTAGGGAGAAGTACATTTTGGTTAGCATGTCCTTGAGTGAGCAAGGAAGATGTTAAGCACCGACCTGCAGCCACTGAGATGATCAACGCCTTCTCTACATTTCCAGACACGTGCCTCCGAACCAACGAGATAATGTACTCCATGAAGATCTTATCACATGGAAATTTAATTGGCCCATTGCCCGGCAATCCAAATTCATCTTCAGACATATTGAGCAACTCTATGAAAATGGGGTTGCTGAGAAATTCCAAGGGAACCACAAAACGCGTTCCATCGGTCGTGTATACAACAAAATGCCCCTTGTTGGGAACCGATGTGGTGCATCCACTTGAATCTGCATCGCCATCAGTTCTTGAAAATGAGATTCTCCTCTTCCTACCTGTGGCAACTACTTTTTGCCCCCTCCTCGCCATCTCCACAAGCTTCTTGGGGTTAATAATGGCTTCCTCTATGGTTTGTAATGGATTTAGATCTTAGATGATTCAAATGATGGATTTGTGTTGTGTACAAAGCAATGGAAGCAGTTAGTTATATATAAGCATAGGTTTGCACTACATTTATGTCTAGCTTTCTCATGTTAGGCAGCAAAGGATACAAAACCATGTGCTGACCGGGTGGGATTTTATGTCTGGCAGGTGGGCATGTTTAGCTTTTGTTAGGCAGTCACCTCGTTGAGGTAGGACATGATACTGAGCAAAAAATCTATACGTTCACACAAATATATATATATATATATATATATATATATATATGACGGTGCTTCAGTGCCACTGAGGTGTACATTAGGTGATGAAAATAAATACAGCTAATCGAGGAAGGTCCTTAATCATGTACAAAGCAAAACTATACAAAAGATCAACATATCTTCCTAAGTTAGTGGACAATCTAAACACAATGAACTGCCAATACAAAATTTTTATTTATTGGTCACTTTTGGTCCGAGTGAGAGGATCAATCACTAAGCCATGCATCCCATGGTTTTGCATGTATCCATGATCAGATGACTCGATGGTTAATATGGTTGTTTATAACCTGATAAGTCACGTTCGAAAATTTACACTGGGCAGACATTGCTGACTGTCGCATTGCTTGAACTGATTTATATATTTATTTATTTATTATTATTATTATTATTATTATTATTATTATAATTATTTTGCAGAATGGTGAGAATACATCACCTATAGCTTTGTTCATGTGAAAACTGGCTATATAAAATTCAGATAGGCACCACAAAATAACTTAGCACACCACTTGAAATGATTTATCAATTGTTCATCCTGGTTATCTTCACAAACAAAACAATCTCCTTGGTGTTGGTAATGAGTTAAGGTAACACTTTTGAGTTGCAACAGTAAGGAACTTTGAAGCAATAGAATGCTTAGATATTTTTGTGTAGAAAGAAATGGAGGTGGTTAGTTTTATATACATGAAAAGATGGATGAACAATAAATTTAAGTGTAGCTTTCTTATGTTGGGTTACAAAAGATAATACCCCATGTGGATAGGGTGGTGATGAGAGAGGTAGACATATGTTTGACAAAAAAAGATACAAACCCATGTGCCATGGGTTACAAAAGATAATACCCCATGTGGATAGGGTGGTGATGAGAGAGGTAGACATATGTTTGACCAAAAAAGATACAAGCCCATGTGCCAAGGGAAGTTAGAGAGGTGGGCATGTTTGGATTCTGTTGGACAATCATTTTTTCAAACTAGTCCATAGTTGGCAAAACGGTCAACCATAGCCAGATATATTGTGGGCCGGCCATGGCAAAGTAAGAAGAAATTTCATTGAATCTACTTTAAACCAAAGAAATCCCACTGATCCTTTAATCTTGACCACCCAATAACAACTATTGCAATTGGACAACAAATCATGCTCCTGTCAACTGTCTATTAGGTCGCCACTAGTTAGTGTAGTTTTTTTTTTTTTTTTTTTTTTTTTTCTTTTTTTTTTTTTGTTTTTGAAGTCTTTAATCATTCAAAAATAGGGTCTGTCAATTGCATTAACGAACCATTCGATGCCATTAAGCACCATTTGATGCCATCGAATAGTGCTTGATCCCATCGAGAATTTCCAGATTTTCTCCAGGTGGTCGATGGACTAACTACGTGCTTTTTCAATGCCATCGAAGAGTGTTCGATAACATCGAAAGATATATTCGATGCCATCGAAGATGGCTCGATGCAATCGAAGGAGATCCGATTTTCATGTCTTGTCATTGGACTGATTGGGTATTAGTTCGATTTCATCAACATGGCTTTGATGCCATCGAAGTGTGTTCGATGATATCGAACGAATTGGAGCAGATTTTTGCAAACTTGCATTTTTCGGGATTTGTTTCCTATTTCGAATGTGATTCTTCCAAAGCCTATATATTGGGGTGTAATCGGGATTGTGAGGAATTCTAGGGGTTTTTAATTTGTCCAAAGTGTTTCAAGGGTGGAGCAAGGGTTTGATTTGAGGTGGTTCGAATTGGGTAAGCTCTCTTCACTTGTAATTTCGGCTTTCATAGTGCTATTTATCGCTTTGTGTCATAGTTTTTTCCCGTAAGGATTTTTCCACGTTAAAATTATGAGTGTTTGCGTTGTGCTTGCTTGGTGTGATTGGATTACTTCTTTAGTTTCATCTTTGTGTGCTTTCGTGGTCCTCTAACATTTTTTAGGTTATGGTCCATGAACTATTAGATTAGGATTTCTATGGTCTGCAGTAGCTGTTGAGGGTTAAATATTGCATATTATTCCCCAATTATTACTTGGTTTTATGAACATGATAATGCTTAATGTCCTATTTTAATCATGTTTGTGTTGTAAGGTGAATTTAAGAGCTTGAATTGAAAAGGATGTTAAAAGCATAGATTTAACGCTCACGAATCACCAAAGCCAAGGATTGATCTTATGAGACTAAAAATGAAGAATTTGAAAGGGCCAAGCTATATATCCTAGATTGGGGGGGGGGGGGGGGGGGGGGGGGGGGGGGGGGGTGAATAGGACTATGCCAAATTAAAACGATAACAGCGAAATTTAAACAATAAGATAGCCTTATAAACATATAAATGAAAAAGATAGCACTGTAATCAATTCACAATACTAAAATATAAAGCAACCTCAAATGTATGAGTATTGAGAGATTGATACAAATGTTGTTCTAAGGACAACCTTACACCAAAAACCAAGGTTTATGGTAGGACAACCTGATTCTTAGAAAGGTCTTTGTATCAAAAACTCAAACATGATACAGAGGAATAAATAGATAAATAACAAAGAAATGAAATCTAAGTTATTACAACATTCCCCACAATGCTTGAAATGTAAAAGATTACAACATTCACATTCACAAATACATTCCACAAACTCGAATGATATAAGATATAGAAAATAAATCACACATCCACAAAACACAAAGAATTATAGTGGTTCACTTGTATGTACACGAACTGTTAAACAACAGCTACACAGCTTGCTACTCTGCTCCTAATATCCTCACACAGGGGATATCAATGTTCGCTATGAAAATAAGTTTCTCAAGTTCACCTAAAACCCTCACAATTGTGTTTTTCAGTGGGCTTACACAATTAAAAAAATCCCACTTCAGAGTTTTCTGGCTCTCCTCAGATAACCAATAGATTGAGATTTTTCTGGCTTAATCTCAAATAAAACCAAAAGAAGGAAATTTACAATAATATAAAATACCTGGATTTCTCCTTTTGTTGCAGTCCGGAAGAACCAAGTCGGAGTAAAAGTTCGAATATAGAAGTTCAATGTCCAATACTCACTTAAGAAATGGTTCTAGGTTCTAATTGATTTTAAATTAAACCAGTTGGGCTAGCTTTATTTGATTTTGATTCCAAGAAGAAAGAATACAGTAATTCCTCTTTTCAAATCAGATTGGAATATAGAAACAAAATCAAATCAACAAATCTAACAAAAGAGAATATTAAATATGCACGATGTAGCTTAAAAAGAACACAAACTTATCTCTCAGAGTGATGCCTTGATTTTACTTGAAAAAATGGATATAAAACTCTGAAATTCATGCTCTATTTATAGTTGCAGAAATCGCATCTACGACTGGTCGTGTGGCCACCACGACTGGTCGTAGGATGAACTGCATTTTGAAATTTTAAGCGCGATCGGATAAGAACCGTTCCACGACTGGTCGTATGCTTTTCACGACCGATCGAGAGCCTTCCACGACTGGTCGTGACCTGCCCACGACTGGTCGTGAGGAACTAAAAATAGTCGCCGGAGTTTGAGTCGAAGCTGCAGGACTAGTCGTGAACGAGTCGTGCACTATTCATACGACCAGTCGAACAGACTCCAGGACTGGTCGAAGCTCAACCAAAAAATTTCAAAAATTTACAACAACTTAGGATTGGTCCTGGAATTTCTTGAACAAGTCGAGCTAGTACTAGGACTAGTAGAACATAGTTCAGGACTAGTTTTAGAACAGTCCAAATATATGTTAAGAGATTCAATTTGAATTATGTATACAAAATGACCTACCCTAAGGTCAATCTAAGGTCAATCATACCTTGAAAGTGATGTATGAACATTGACAATTCATTTCTTCAGATGATGGTTGACCTTTGAGAATTATGAAACTTGAGATCTCTATACTTGATGTAGCTTGAATTTAAGATTTTCTAAAGCTTGGACTTGAATTCTTCTTCATCTTGAGTTATACTTTATATTGAGTTGTACTTTAGTCTTGAGTTGTACTTGATCTTGAGCTGTACTTGAGTCTTGAACAAGAACTTGTGTTCTGATGTAGCTCTTAAAATATTCTGAACTTTGAAGCTTACAAGAGTGGACAATGTACTTGACCTTGCATGTCTTGAAGTAGAGCTTCATTCTCAACTAGAAGCATTGTTATGAGTGCCTTGAAAATATATATATCCTCATGCTACACAAGACACTGATTGTGTTTTTGGCACAACCAAATTTAACAATCAAAGGAGCAAGCAAGACTTGCACTTACAATCTCCCCCTTTGTCAAATTTGTGACAAAATGTACTTAACAAAAATATGACCAATATGAACACAAAGAATCATGCACCAGTTATGAAAGTAAACCAGTTACAACTTAGTTAAAAATCATGCACCGGTTATTAACAACTAGCACATCAGCACATATCATCATGAAACTAGTCAAAACACCTTCTTACTTACTCCCCCTGAGTAGCACACATATATTCATATATACTACCCCATATGCATTCCAAATCAAACTTGAGAATCTTCTCCTCCTTTTTGTCGCAAAATGACAAAGGAAGGAAATAAGAAATGGATAAGGATAATAAATAAGAGAGTAATTAAAGGATTAACTAGTTAAGATATGCAAGTAATATAAGCAAATTCAAAGTTCACATATCATTAACCAGCTGAAATAAAAGTCAGTCATACAAACTGAAGTAAAATCAAAGTTCACACAACAACAAAAGTAGTATAAAAGTTATTACAGACCAAAGGATAAAACACTTAATCAGATCCTGAGGAAGGATCAAGTATAGTAGGATTCATTTGATGAAGGCCCTTATTCAAGCGCTTAAGATACTTGTGCATATATTTAAATTGTAAGTCATTGACAACATTCATGTTCTCTACCTTCTCCTCAAGTGCATGTAGACGTGCATCAAAATTAGATGACTCATAGTTAGGATTATTAGTAGAGTCTGATTCAATTTCATCAAAAATGTCATCCATATTGATATAATTAGGAGGAAGTTTGCCACCTTCTTTTTCATTCCCAGCTTCAGCACCAACACCACCCACATTCACTTGGCTAGGAGCCAAATCCAATTTAATCTTGTTAATATTAGAATTGTTAAAAATAAGGTGATGAATAGGAGCCTCTCCAATAGGCATAGCAAATAGCATGTGAGTAACTAACGCAGTCATAAGATAGGCAAATGGAATATCACTGTGTCCTGGATGGAGACGAAACTGAATGATGAAATGACAGATTAGAGAAGGAAGACAAACTTTAGTACCAGAGATGACGGAATGCAAAACCTGAACCATAAAGGAAGTCAGTTCTGTTTTATTACTAGAACACGGATACAGATTTGAAGTAAAGATTTTGTGGAGAACCCTGTATCTCGGTAACAAGTACTTTGAGGGGAGCGCATTCCCTTTATGAGTCCATTGCACTCCATATTGTATAAATTTCTCGTTAACATACGTTTTTTGGATTTTGACAGTTTTTCAACTAGAGTTTGAATAGGAATACCTTTGTCATTAACAAGTATGTCCATTAGCGCCGAAATTAGATGACGGTCTATATCAAATGGACCTTCTCTAGTTGCAATTTGAAACGTTAAATTCTCAGTTGAAAATTAAAAAATACAGGCAAATATAGCCTGCCCAATAGACTGGTACGCTGGCCCACCCCAATGTACGATGTTATCCCAACCTACAGATTGGAGAAGTGGAAGGAGACCAAATGAGGAATGTGATCAATAAATACAGGACACTCAATAATAACATTGCGCAATCGTAAATCCCACACATGAGAGGGATCATCTTCGAGTGACCGAAAGTGGTGCGTTGTTATAGTTGATCGTAATGAGGAAGCACCACGAGAAGTTTTCTTTTTACCTCTAGCATCAATTTACAACTAAGAAATGAAGGAATCACGTGAGTGTAAAAAGATGTAGAGTAGGTTTCTTCAAAATCAGATTTTGAAGAAGAAAACCCCAAAAACCTCAAAAAAACTTGAAATCAAGCACTCCGAGGAAGAAAATGAAGTGAATAGAGCTTGAATCTACAAGAATAACTGAAATAGTGCACTAACCTTGATGAATCCAATAGTTGGGTACGACTAGTCGTGCTACGGTCCGTTGGAGAAGAAATAGGAAATGAGGAAGATGAGCTTTTCCCCAAATTAAAATAGGTCCAGCGTGCTACACGACTGGTCGTGGGACGTCCTCAACCGGTCATGCCACGACTGGTTGAGCACGTCCTTAACTGGTCGTGTACCAACAAAAATATACATTTTTCATAAAAAATTGAAATTTAAACCAGTAAATTATCAAATATATATATACTATGATATAAATATGCATGAATAATCAATTTAAAACGCACATACCAAGATCAAATTTTAATTTATTAAACCTGCTTTTGTCGAGTGGTTTTGTAAAAATGTTAGCAAGTTGAGTCTCGGTCGGAATGTATTCTAAAGATATAAGCTTTTCTTCCACTAATTCACGAATGTAATGAAACCTAATGTCAATGTGCTTGGTACGTGATGCTGGATTGGATTTTTAGAAATATTTATTGTACTGGAATTATCACAATATAAGACCATAGAATCCTATGCAATTCCATAATCGCTTCACATACGTTTCATCCAAACAAGCTGAGTACATGTATTTCCAGCTGCGATGTATTCAACCTCAGCAGTAGAGAGCGATATAGAACTTTGCTTCTTGCTAAACCAAGAAACTAAACAATTTACAATATAGAAACAACTGCCACTGGTTGATTTTCTATCATCGATATTACCAGCCCAATCAACATCTAAGTACCCAGCCAACTGAACACTAGTCTCATGTGGATACCAGATACCCAAATTAGCTGAACTTGTTACATATCGCATAATCTGCTTAACAACAATTAGATGTGACTCTATAGGATCAGATTGATACCTAGCGCAAATACCAACACTAAAAGTAATATCAGGTCTACTTGCAGTTAAATAAAGTAAACTACCAATCATACTATAATATAATTTAGGATCTATACTTTTACCTGTAGAGTCCTTTGAGAGTTTTAAAGTTGTACTCATAGGAGTATCAAAATTTCTACAATTCTCAAATCTAAACTTTTTAATCAAGTTCAAAGCATATTTGGTTTGAGAAATAAAAATACCATCAGGATGTTGTTTTACTTACAACCCTAGGAAATAATTCAATTCCCCAACCATGCTCATTTCGAACTTAGATTTCATTAAATCTGCAAACTCAATAGTCATGTTAGTACAGGTAGATCCATAAATAATATCATCAACATATATTTGTACCATTAAGATATGATCGTTATGTTTCTTAACAAAGAGAGTCTTATCAACACTTCCCATTTTAAAATTATGACTTAGAAGAAATTTAGTCAATTTTTCGTACCATGCCCTGGGAGCTTGTTTCAAACCATAGAGAGCCTTTTTAAGGCGATAGACATGATCAGTGTTCTTAGGGTCTTCAAAACCCATTGGTTGTTCAATATACACTTCTTCATGTAGATCACCATTTAAGAAGGCACTTTTTGCATCCATTTGATAAAATTTAAATTTTCTATAGCATGCAATGGATATAAATAATCTGATTGATTCAAGACGAGCTACTGGGGAAAAAGTTTCATCATAATCGATTCCTTCAATTTGAGTGTACCCTTGTACAGCCAGTCTAGCCTTGTTTCGAAATATATTACCAAGTTCATCAGATTTATTTTTGAAAATCCACTTAGTTCTGATAATATGTTTATCTTTAGGTCTACGAACAAGATACCAAGCATCATTTCTAACAAATTGATTAAGCTCTTCTTGCATCGCAACTATCCAGTTTTCGTCAGTAAGAGCTTCTTTTACGCTAGCCGGTTCTATCTAGGATGTAAAATATACGTAATTACATGTCTTCAAGTTGTTTACAAGTGCGAACACCAGTGAGAGGGTTTCCAAGAATTTGACCGGTTAGATGATCTTTAATAGTCCTCAGTTCTGAATTGTTTTGACTTGATGAAATATCTGTTTTAGCAATTAAAAGAACTTCATCATTATCTGAACTTGGGTCAGGTGTATTCAAGTGATCGTCAATGACCACATTGATGGACTCTTGAATCACACCAGTCCTCTTGTTCAGTACACAATATGCACGACTGTTTAAAGAATATCCTAAAAAGATCCCTTCATCACTTTTAGTATCAAACTTACCCAGATTTTCATGGTCATGTAAAATATAGCACTTGCTGCCAAAAACTCGAAAGTATTTGATAGTAGGCTTCTTATCGAACCATATTTCATAAGCCATTTTATCATTAGATTTACTTATATAAACCCAGTTGATTATATAACAGACAGTATTTACGGCTTCAGCCCAAAGATTTTTAGATAGCTTCATACTATTCAACATTACATTAGCCATTTCTTGAAACACTTTATTTTTTCTTTCAACAATTCCATTTTGTTGTGGTGTTTTGGGCGCAGAGAATTCATGCGATATTCCCTGATCACTACAAAATTTCTCAAAACTGCTATTCTCAAATTCTGATCCATGATCACTACGGATCTTACAGACTTAAAAACTTTTTTCAGTTTGGATTCGTTTGAGAACTCTTTTTACTTCATCAAGGGTTTCTGATTTATCCCTTAGGAAAGCTACCCAAGTGAATCTGGTATAATCATCTACAATTACTAGTATATATTTTATGCCACCTCGACTCTCCATCCTGGTTAGTTCTATAAGATCCATATAGAGAAGTTCGAGAGGTTTAAATGTGATAGTGGAGTTCACCTTTTTGGGAGCACTCCTGGTTTGTTTGCCAGTCTGGCATTCGCCACATATTTTGTCTACTTTCTGTAATTTAGGTAGACCTCTTATCAGTTCTCTTTTACTCAATCTGTAAAGATTTCGGTAGTGTACATGTCCAAGGCGTTTATGCCATAACTCAGACTCATTGGTATGGACCATGTAACACATTTGACTAGATGAGCTAGAATCACTAACAATATAGCAGTTTTCAGAAGTTCTAAGACCAATTAATATTACAGAACCTTTTTTGTTTATAATTTCACAACCTTGATTAGAAAATTTTACGCCATGATTGTTATTGCATATTTGAGATATGCTTAATAGGTTGTGTTTTAACCCTTCAATGTATAAAACATTTTTAAACAAAGGGAGGTTATAGAGTTGAATCGTACCTTGGCCAATAATCCTGCAATTGCTGCCATCACCAAATGTGACTGAACCATCGACCATGTCTTTGAGATCGGTGAATAGACCTTTATCACCAGTCATATGCCTTAAGCATCCATTGTCTAGGTACCACTTCGAATGACTTGTAGCTTTGAAAGCCGTGTGGGCAACCAGGCAAGTAACCTTAGGAACCTATTTCAAAACTGTTTTGGGTTTAGAAGTATAGTTGGTCTTTTTATGTTTGTAGTTGTTGTAGAAATGACCCACTGAGTTAGATTTTAAGAGCTCCTTAAGCAAATCAACTATTTTTCCAGCTAAAGGGTTTCGGTTCTGATTTTGATAGTTGATATGATTATTTTTAGATTCGAAAGATTGAAAAGTTTTGGTAGTTTTAGAAAACTTTTGGTTAGTGCTTTTCTCTTTTGAGTTTAAAGACTCTCCTTTTACAGACTTAGGAGGAGTATTCTTCTGTTTAGGAGGAATATTTCTATCGTAGCCCAAACCAGATTGGTCGCCACATTTTCTTGATCCAGACAAAATTTATTTTTAACTTTGGATTACCTTGGGCATATCTCCATGTATCCTTTAAACTCAAAAGTGGAGAGACTTCAACTTTAAGTTTTTTATTTTCAGATTTAAGGTTTTCAATAAGAGTGGTTTTGAATTCTAAATCGCATTTCGATTTTTCAAAACAATCTAAAATGTGGGATTTTTCTAAAACAAGAGTTTTAAAATTTTCTTTAAGCTTTGAAAGCTTTTCTTTCTTAAGTTTAGGTTTGACATCAATTTTACAACTTTTCTTGTATAGGGTATTATAAGCATCTTGAAGATCTTCTTCATTTTTATGATCACTAACCAGATTTTATTCACTAGTTAAATCATCGTTATCTGAAAAAGTGAACTTGGCTAGAGTCATAAGGGCTTTGACTTCATTGCCCGACTCGGTTTCAGAATCTTTTAATTAAAAAGAAGCTTCAGAACTGGAAGATTCATCCCAAGTAGCCAACATATTTTTTTTTTTTTGGGTTTGTCATTTTTAGGACACTTGTTTGCCAAATGCCCATATTCTTGGCAATTGTAACATTGACTGTCTTTTAATGATTTCCTAGTTTAAAATTTAGATATTTTCTTATCATTAGATTTTTGAAAATCAACCCTCTTTTTACTTTTGAAGATTTTGTAAAACTTTTTTACTAGAAGGGCCATATCATCTTCAGAGTTTTCTAAATCAGAATTGTTATTGTTTTCTTGAAAACTATTTTTAGAAGATTTAAGGGCAATAGATTTACCTTTTGGAGCTTTAAAAGTTAACTCATAAGTCTGTAAAGAGCCAACTAATTCCTCTACCCTCATATTGTCCGTATCACGAAGTTCCTGGATCGCAGTTACCTTAGAATTGAACCGTTCAAGAAGTGAGCGTAGTATCTTTGCACACACTTTACTTTCTGGGATCTTGTCACCAAGACCCCACATAGAGTTCACAATGTCATTTAATCTAGTATAGAAGTCCACAAACATTTCATTTTCTTCCATATGTATTTTCTCAAATTTGGTTGTGAGGATTTAGACTTTAGATTTCTTGACAATTGATGTACCCTCGTGTGTCATTTCTAAAATATCCCAAGCTTGCTTTGCAGTATTAAAGGATATAATTCTTTTGAATTCATCTGGTGATAGTGCGCAAGTGATTGCATTTAGTGCCTTTGCATTGACACTACTCTCACTTTTCTGAAGAGTGGTCCAAGAAAAATAAGGTGAGATTTTCATAGATTTAGATCCATCGATACCAGTTACTTCAATAGTAGGTGGGGTCCATTCAGTCATTGTGGCTAGCCACACACTCTCATCCATAGATTTTAGGAAAATCCTCATTCTGGCTTTCCAATAGGCATAATTGGTGCCATCAAAGGATGGAGGCCTTGTGATTGAAAGGCTATCAAAATTTGACATCTTGTATATAACTTAGATCGATTAGCTCAGGAAATGAATCCAAATATAAAGAATTAAAATGAGCTATTAGGCTTTGATACCACTTGAAAAGGCCAAGCTATATATCCTTGAGGGGGGGACTATGCCAAATTAAAATGATAACAGTGGAATTTAAACAATAAGATAGCCTTATAAACAATTATTCTTTTCAAATCAGATTGGAATACAAAAACAAAATCAAATCAACAAATCTAACAAAAGAGAATATTAAATATACACAATGTAGCTTAAAAGGAACACAAACTTATCTCTCAGAGTGATGCCTTGATTTTACTTAAAAAATGGATATGAAACTCTGAAATTCGTGCTCTATTTATAGTTGCAGAAATCGCGTTTACGACTGGTCGTAGGACAAACTGCATTTTGAAATTTTAAGCGTGATCGGATAAAACCGTTCCACGACTGGTCGTAGGCTGTTCACGACCGGTCGAGAGCCTTCCACGACTGGTCGTGAGGAACCAAAAATAGTCACTAGAGTTTGAGTCGAAGTTGCATAACTTTTCATGAACGAGTCGTGCACTGTTCACACGACCAGTTGAACAGACTCCAATACTGGTCGAAGCTCAACCAAAAAATTCGAAAAATTTGTAACAACTTAGGACTGGTCCTAGAATTTCTTGAATAGGTCGAGCCAGTACTAGGACTAGTAGAACAGAATTCAGGACTAGTCTTAGAACAGTCCAAATATATGTTAAGAGATTCAATTTGAATTATGTATACAAAATGACCTACTCTAAGGTCAATCTAAGGTCAATCATACCTCGAAAGTGATGTATGAACATTGACACTTCATTTCTTCAGATGATGGTTGACCTTTGAGAATTATGAAACTTGAGATCTCTATACTTGATGTAGCTTGAATTTAAGATTTTCTAAAGCTTGGACTTGAATTCTTCTTCATCTTGAGTTGTACTTTATATTGAGTTGTACTTTAGTCTTGAGTTGTACTTGATCTTGAGCTGTACTTGAGTCTTGAACAAGAACTTGTGTTTTGATGTAGCTCTTGAAATATTCTGAACTGTGAAGCTTACAAGAGTGGACAATGTACTTGACCTTGCATGTCTTGAAGTAGAGCTTCATTCTTAACTAGAAGCATTGTTATGCAGTGCCTTGAACATATATATATATATATATATATATATATATATATATATATATCCTCATGCTACACAAGACACATATTGTGTTTTTGGCACAACAAAATTTGACAATCAAAGGAGCAAGCAAGATTTTGCACTTACAAAATTCACATACCAAAGATCCAAGAAAACCAAGTGAGGAATGAAGAGAATTAAAGACTTGAAGTGAAGAAAAGCAACCCTAAAAATTTGCCCGCTTCGACCAGTCTAAGCCCTCATTTGACTAGTCGAAGGATCCTGCTCTACCAGTCGAAGATTCCTCGACTCGAACTCGAGCGAAAAAATTCTCAAAAATTCCGTCATCCTCGACCAGTCGAAGGAAACCCTCGACTAGTCGAAGATGACCCTTGACCAATCGAAGGTTGTCCTCGACCAGTCTAACGTTACGTAGACAACATACAAATTGCGAAAATTTGATACGGTTTCCAGATTTTTTCAACTTGGTGCAAAAGTTGGAGTTGCAAAACTATAAATAAGGGTTCCTAGGATATTCCTAGGCATCTTGTCGGGTTTCGGGAGTAGAGCAAAAGGGTGGAGCTACTGTCCGGTGTTTTTTTTCTTCCTTAGTTGATATTTTTGTTTTGTTTAAGGGTCTTTAGTTCAATCATGTTTATGGTTGGCTAAACCTTTTAGCTAGGGCTAAGTGGTGAAGCTTATAGCATGATTGACATGTTTACTTTGTTTTGATTCATGTTTTGTTGAACTCTCTTGGATTTTAGTTTGATTAGGAAGGAATATTTTTAGTTGTTAATGGTTTGTTGTGACAAATTACAATAGATCTGCGATAGCTTGAGATATCTTCTTTTCCTGAATTGAGATTGTGAAATTAGGAAATCCTGTTGTTCACCATCGTCCCTTGGGCATGGTAGGATGATGGAATGCTTCCTAACTTTCACAATTCTGTTATGATTGGTTGTGGGGTTAGTAAATCTTGTTATTTGCCTTGTCTCCTGGGCGTGGTTAGGTGACAGAATCACTTCTAAATCTTCACCACTCGCATCCATTGATGATTAGATCCATGAGAAGTTCAGAGATCTGACAAATCTCTTCTTACCAATTGGATATGATAGGACTCTGATTCCAGTTGTGTCCTTGAATTATGCAAGGTAGATTCCCAATTTCTGCAAGTGGATCCTTGACACCCTATTTACCATCTTTAAATTTATAAGTTTTAATTACCTTATTAAAAATCATTCTCTCAAATATTCTAGATTTTGTTTTACATCTTTTTCTAGTTCTAGTTCTAGTTACTTTCAGAAGACACACAAGTTCAGTCCCTGTGGATTCGACCTCAGTCTCACCGAGATTATTACTGCATCGCAACCCTACAGTTGGTGTTGTGAATAAGTTTTTGGCGCCGTCACCGGGGATTAATGGTTGCATTTTTCTGAAATTAGTTAGTTTTAGAATTAGTTTAAGATTAGGGTTTCTCTATTTTCTATTTTTAGGATTAGGGTTTTCTGAATTATTTTAGAAACTAACTTTGCTTTCTAATTCCACGTTTGGAAACTTTCCTTTTATATTTTTAGAAACTACTTTCTAATTATAGGTTTAGAAACTTTCCTAATTGTTTTTAGAAACTAACTTTCTCTCTTTTTAGAAACTTTCTATTTTCTGTTTTTAAAAACTTTCCTTTTTTGTTTTTTTAGAAACGAGGTTGTTTTCTACTTTTTTCTTTTTTAGAAACTAATTCACTTTCCTTTTTCTTTACAGGATCCTAACATAGATCTTCTCCAATTTGGTAACTTCTTTCTAACTTCTCCTCTACTTACTTTCCATATTGCTATAGGATTTTTCTTTTATTCTCTTTTAGGATTAGGTTCAGGATTAGGGTTACACCATGTATATGCAAGAGTGGGAATGTCAATATGCTGAGATAGTTTTAGAGAATGCAAAAAATTGTGAACTGTTGACAAATGATTATGTTAGAAAATAACCTACATCTCAAAATCTTTCTGGAAACATCATCTAGAATCAAACGGAATACAATGATTCACTGGTTAAGAAATCCTTACGTGATCATATGCGGGAGAATAATTACACCCCACGGATTAAGAAAATAGTACGTGAGTATTGGGGTTATCATAATTATGGTAGTGAGAACTATTATCACTCATCAGATAAGAAGAAAATAATGCGTGATTATATTATGAATAATAATATGTATCAACAACCATCAGATTCTCCCACCTATGACCTGTATGACTATAATCAGTGGAAACATCAATGTTGGGAAGATGAACCAGCAATATATTATAGTGACAATTCTCTTGGGTCCTCTATCTTTGAAACCCAATTAGAAATGATCAAAGAGGAGTTACTTCAGGGTTACACAGACCATTTTGCTAGCATCAGAAGAACGATAGAAGCGCTTAAATCGTGCTTCGATAAGTTAATGAAGGTTAGTTCATCCCAGCCTCAACCCAATATAATTCTTCATTCCTGATCAGTGGAAATATCAAAATTGGGAAGTTGAATCAACAATGCACCATAGTGATAATTTTCTTTGGTCTTATACCTCTGAGATCCAACAAGAAACAATCCAAGAGAATTCACTTTAAAATTTCATACAAACTCTAGAGCTCATCTATTTCAAGAACTTATAAAAGATATACAACAATGGGGTTCACGTGATGCGATTATAGAGAATACCGATTTGGATTGTGTTAATAAGCATATGATTCAATTTTCTGAAGAGTCAATCTTGATGATGGTCGAAAGGAATGATCAAGAGACGTGAGTGTCTTTCAAATATAATGATAATGACACACTTCACTCACATGACACACTTGGTTCTAATGATAAGGAAGTGGTTAGTTTATTCGAACCTCAACCCAATCTATGAACAAAATGTGAGGAAAGCGATCCCATTCCACGTGTGTACTGCACTGAATTGGAAGATGATAAATAATGGTATGACAATCATGAATGTATAGCTCAAATCTCCCTGGATTCAATCTCAAGTTTGGCCCATATCAATGATCAAGAGGTTCATGAAGTTGTCGACCATAGTGATCTACTCCACCCATCTGACATGACCAATTTAAATGTGGAGGATGAACCACTTTCAATTAACCCTTTCCAACCTTTGTGAGGTATGTTTAGACCACTACCCTGAATTGAATGATGATATGATTCAGGAGATGGACGAGTTGCTCGATATGACTCTGGAATTTGAAATAACCTAGTTGAGGCCACCATCTGATTTGTACACTTTTGACCATTTAATGCCTTTACTGAGAAGCTTCAATGAACAGAGTCTTCACATCAATGCTTCGCCTATTGATCCTCAATCTGTTTGTGAAGGGCAAGAGTAAGAAAGCATGCGTCCATCCACTTTCAAAGACAATGGAATCCTTGGGCAGATCATCACAAACTTCAATGTGGAGAATGAGCCACTCTTAACTGATTTTTTTAACTTTTCAAAAGATTGCTTGGTACATTGTGCAAATTCAAATGATCTCATGATACAAGATGTAGTGAATGCCTTGCAAGACAACATCTCGGTATCGAGTTGTTACTGACCGAGAGAACCCTTATTCTGAAACCCTTCCTTCCACAAATCCTGAATGTTTACTACCACAAGAGGAAGAGCTGACAATTAAACCGAAGTTTGAAACTTCAGAATGTGTCGAGATTACATCATTTGCTGAGATTTTTTCTGAATTTTATCTACTTGTAGTCTCTGATTCACCATGGGGTACTAATTTTGAAACTTTCTCTGTCACAGGTAAATCATATATACTTTGGACACCTCAGGAGATTAAAAGGAAACCTTATGTCGAGGTCCATAATTTTCTCTGAAAATTCATGCTCTAGGGCATCCAAGCCTATTGCAAAAAGAGCTTTTGGATGATCTTGTTGAGAAAACTACTGAAAAATTTATCAAGATATTGGCCGGAGGAGGAACCTTGTGGCATGACTGAGTAGCTTTTCCCTTGCTTTCCTAGTTTAAGATTAGTTTACTACTTTCATGGAGTTTAGGATAGTTTGCTTTTAGCTGTTTTAGGATAGTTTGCTTATCATCGGTTTGAGTCTTTTATGTTAACCCATTTTTCACACTGAGATCATTGGAAACACCTTCAAAATTTCATCTTCAGGTAATACCATTCAATCACTTCTCCTTTACTTTCGTTGCTTCATGTGCATTGCATGCTTATATCTTTTACATTGAGGACAATGTAGATTTTAGGTTGGGTGGTGTGGATTATGCAAGCTAATCAGTGTTTTCTTAGTTTTTGAGCAAAAATTATGAATTTTTTTTTTTGAAAATTTTGTAAATTCAACTGATTTTGAGATTCATCCATGAATTAGAATTATAAGTTACTTAATGTAGATGATTTATGACTCTTAGAGTTAGTTACTTGTTAGATTTCAAAGTAAGTTCGAATTATTGATCCATGATTCGAAGATTTAAACATTGATTGAGTCATGATTTCACATATCACATCTAGCTTATATATTAAGGTTCTAGTTTGATATTGAATTGATAACTTGATGATTATTAAGCATGGAAAGAACCAACCCGGAAAATTTGTCCATCATGTTCAAATTGGAAGAATTTAAAAATTAAAAAAACAAGAAAAAAGAAAAAAGAAAATACCCAGCTAAAAGAAAACAGTTGTTGTCGAAAAGGGCTACCTATTGAAGATCATTGAAAAGATTAAACATAGCGTGAAAGGCATTGATGAAAAAATAAAAAACTGGAAGAATAAAAAGTTGAACTATAAGGTAAGTTTTAGTTTAGGTTATGATTATCCTGAATGCTCTTTTGATTATCAATGTATCATGAAAATAGAGAATTGAACCTTTGATTGTGATAAGTTTAGGTTTCACTATGCACCCAAGGAACTTGATGTTTAAATTCTCTAATTAGAGGGTTAATACCTTGAACTTGATTATGAAAATTATTAAGTGCTGGAGTTTAGGAGAAAGTAATGCTCAACATTGATGTATTTTGAAACTTTGTTATATGGATTGTTTTTGAAATCTCTTGAGCTTATGGAAACTATACAATAGTTTTCGAAATATTTTTTCGCATACTTTGCTCGTGACTAGCAAAATGCTGGTTGAGAATTGTGCTGAGGGTCAAATATTGCATATTATCTCCCAATTATTACTTGGTTTTATGAACATGATAATGCTTAATGTCCTATTTTAATCATGTTTGTGTTGTAAGGTGAATTTAAGAGCTTGGATTGAAAAGGATGCTAAAAGCATGGATTTAACACTCAAGAATCACCAAAGCCAAGAATGGATCTTATGAGACAAAAAATTTATTTTCTTTTGTTTTGTTCTAGGTTATCTTCTCCATTTCCTAAGGATTCAACTTCAGTCTCACCGAGTTATTACTGCATCGCAACCCTACACTTGGGGTTGTCAAATCTTGAGTTCAATCAGTTGACCTAAGGATGGAATGGCTTCCTCTCGTTTTACTCTCATCTATCTCCTTGGTGGATGGATAGGTTAGACCCACTGTTCCTCTCTTCCTCTTTTCCTTAAGCTTTGTTGATATTGAGTGATGGAAGATAAGATATGAGAGATGAGAGTTGGAAGATGGGAGATGGTTTACAAATGACGAGGATGGAGTATTTATAAGTAGAGGGTGGCATTTTGGTAATTTTTGAAAAGTTTAGGGAATAAAGAAGGTTAGAACAGTTGTGATTGGCTGATGGAATGGGTGTGCCATGTGATGCTTTGTGGTTGGTTGAATGGGTGGTAAGGAGTGAAGTTTTGGATAAAATCAGGTGTAGTGTCACGCCCCAAACTCGAAAACCGGGCTCACAAAATTCCCGATCGCCGAATTCGGTGCTGACAGCCTTCGTAGTACCCCATTCTCGGCTTCCAGCGCGTATGCACCAGATTTCGATCTTGGAATCCTACAAGGAGGATTTTCAGTATTATTATTATTATTATTATTATTATTTTTTTTGGTAATGAAGCATAACCACAAGTTTACCCAAATCACAAAGGCAACATCATCATCACATATCCACTAATATAAACATTTGAATACAATGCTGAAAGGGAAATGCATATGTTAAAATAAAAAATCTAAAAGTCAGCTACATGCTCCAAGCTCCACGCTGCTGCAACCTAACATCACCTGCACGCATCTATCGTGCATAAGCTTATAGAAAGCTTAGAGGGTGGTGTAAGTGTGTCCACAAGATAAATGCCAAGTATACCATAAAGCTCATAAATCATACATAATCGGAATAAGCAGAAATACTGACAAGATCATGAATCAAACGATATCAGAGTAAGCGGAAATATACTGGTAAGTCCATGAGTGCTATCAGTCGTACCAAGGTTATGCGATGCAAAACATAATAAGACAATAACAGATGCCAAGGATGCAATAAAACATACAAATCCTGACGAGCCACGAATACCATCAACCTCATTTAGGCCATACAAGTGCAAAAACATAATAACTCAAAATGCTAAGTACTGCGGATGCAATATAACATGCGGTACGAATGAAATGACGATGCTGGAATGTGAAGTCGGGATGATAGTACGTAGTATCGCAGGTTACGGGGTCCACCAAAAGGGACTTCTATCCAAATCAGTCCCATACCTAAATTTGGATAGTCTGACTTAATGTGGTAAACTCCTGATCTCAGGTTAATCACGCGCCCAACCGAAATCCTGACCATGCTATGGTACACGTAACAAATAGTAACGCACCACCAGCCCGAGTGGATAGTAAATGAATGAATGAATGGATATGCAATTCCTACTCAACAAGTCCACATCTCAGTACGGTTGCTCTTTGGAGAAATCACCGGGGTTTATTACACTCGACACCGACTGCCTCCTCCCTAGCTGCACAGCCCAGCGAGCGAAATAGACCTCATGACTATCTGCTTGACCAGTACTCTGCCAATACCTACCCGGCTCATCGATAGCGGACCCATTTATTAGCTGGTCATACTCAGCCTAACTTATAACCCCTCGCTCGGGCGGATAAGGCCACACCCCCTTCCAACCGACCACGACACAGTGGGAGACATGACCTCATGGTATAGGCACCGGCGCTCATATTTCACTCGGTCTAGACATTGGAGCATCTCCTAGTACCAAGGAGGTTCTAGGATTTTCACCGAAGGACATCCTACGTACCCACAATGTTAGAACCAAGCATTTCTGGTGTCCTATTTAGCCATCTATGATGTGCTTGTGGAGGCCACGACCCTGATGTCGCTAGAGTGTACAATGATCAAGTCATACATATGCGAGATGCATGAGTTATACTATCCAGTCATGCAACAATCTTGCGCGTACTGCGTGATAATGTGGGGCACTCCGTCTCATAAGGAGTCCTGTAAATGGTCTGCCTAATGGCATATGCTATGATCAAACATTCCTCATATCAGTCATACATATGATGCGTATGAGCATGCATCATAGAGTTATACTAAGCATGTTATATGGTGATGAACTATCCTCATCACGAAGATGGGACTTGATGGCCTATCAGTGGGCCCTAGGGAGAGTTATAATGCGGACATTTAACCAACATTATTCTTACAATGTGGACGTCAAACCAACATTGTTCCTAAGGCATGACTTGCTATAAAGGTCAACACATAAACCACGGTGAAATCACATTACAATGGCCTTATGTACATCCCATTGGGCCTTGACCCATGGGCCTCCAATACATTAAATGGGCCTCAAACACGTCAAGGTGGGCCTCAATAACGGGCCTTTGAATACATCACAATGGGCCTTAACGAATGGGCCGAAAATATATCACAATGGGCCTCTACCCATGGGCCCTAATACATCACAATGGGCCTTAACCCATGGGCCCTAATACATCACCATGGGCCTCAAATACATAATAAGTGGGCCCTGCACCTAAGCCTTAGAACACACAACAGGTGGGCCCCGCTCATGGGTCAAAGATGCATCATGATGAGTCACATGTATATCAAAGTGGGCCTCTCGATTGGGCCACAAAATATATCAAAGTGGGCGTGGCGGATGGCCCACAAAGTACATCAAGGTGGGGCCCCACAAATGGACTATAAACACATCAAAGGTGGGCCTCATGGATGGGCCATAAACACATCAAAGTGGGCCTCAATGGACGGCCACAAATACATATACCAAGGTGGGGTCCACTTGAACTATAGATCTGTCTTACTTTTAGTCTCAAGCTTGTAAGACAAGCTTGCCAAATGGTGGACGGTTTGGATGAAACACATGCATCATTGTGGTGCATCCCATGAAGGCCCACCATCATGTATATATTATATAATATAATATATACAATTATATATATATATATATATATATATATATATATATATATATATATATATATATATATATATATAGGTGCAGTCCCACACGTGGGGCCTACCATAGTGTTTATCTGACATCGAATCTGTTGATAAAGCCATGCATACCTGGATGAAAGGAAAAACAAATTTCATATGATTCAAAACCTCTAGACTGTAGAAGTTTCAAGGATGGGCGTTCATCCCACCATTGGTTTTTGCGGTGTGCCCCATCTGATCAGGGGTTGGATGGTGCAGATAGAATACGTACATAATTGGTGGGTCCCACTGTCCAGTGCCATGGATGGTGAGGATAAAATACATAAATCATGGTGGACTCCACCGTCCACGGCTGTGGACGGGGTGACTAAAACACATACACCACCGTGGGTTCCACCGTCCACGGTAGTGGACGGTGTAAATAAAACACACACATCACTGTGGGTCCCACGTGGGGCCCATCATAATGTTTATGAGCCATCCAACCTGTTCATAAGGTCACGCAGACCTGGATGAAGAGTAAAAACAAATTTCATATTGATGCAAAACCTCTGTGCTGACCCAAAAGGGTTCCAATGGTAGATGTTAATTCTCCACAGTTCCCTATGATGTGGGCCACTTGAGCGTCAGATGGGTCTGACCTTTGGAGGGGGCCCACTTCAGGAAGGGGCCCACTTAATGAATGGGTTGGATGATGAACAAACATCATGGTGGGGCTCATAGCTGGGGCCGTGGGTCCCTGCCCGTTTCACGCTGTCGCCAGCAGCGTCCTGCTGCACAGCAGCAGCAGGCGCTGCACCCATATATTTGTTTTTATATATATATATTTTGAAATCTCGTTTTTTCGAGGTTTTTCATACATGGGGCCCACATCGGAAGAATCCACCCCGCCCACTGATTTCTACAGCCAATAACAATTCCATCAAGCCCAATATTGGGCATCTTTCGGAGTGTAGGAAAAATCAAGTGAATTTAAACGGTAAAAGTCACTGTTTGCTAAGGTACGACCCACCTGTTAGTCGGATCAGCTTCATTTTTCGGCTCAACGCCTAAAATAGGCCGAGGAATGGAATAGATGGTGTGGATTGAATGCATACATCAAGGTGGGCCTGCATGAGTGGTCCACCCTCAAGGCTTGAACCAAGCTCATATTTGTGTTTTAACTCACGTCCAATGTCTGGGGACGCTGGACGGTTTGGGCATGGCACATGCATTGAGGTGGGCCCTGCTTAGGTGGGCCACCAAATGGTGGGTGGTGTGGATACAACACATATGTAAGGTGGGGTCCATCCAAGTGGGCCACACAACTATAACATCACAAAAAGGGAGAGAGAGAGAGAGAGAGAGAGAGAGAGAGAGAGAGAGAGAGAGAGAGAGAGAGAGAGAGAGAGAGAGAGAGAAGAATAGGCACGTGTGATGGAGGGCTCCACCACTATGAGCCCTCCCTTGCATTCAATCATACATCAAGTGGGTCCCAATACATGTGGGCCCACCAAATCAAAGATCAACGGTGGAGATCCCTTCTCCACCCAAAATGGACGGTCTAGATGACCTCTTTTCATGGAGGAAAAATAAACATCATGATGGGGTCCATGGAGAATGGCTCCATCATGGAATGATCATGAGCATTAAGGTGGGCCATCGGTCACTCTTAGGGTCCAAAGTGAGATCCATACCATCAATCGGTAGGCCTCACTTGATCCATCATCAAAACATGAAAAATTTAGCCTAATGAGCACCCACCGTTCGATCTTCTTAGTCCGTTGGAAAGCTGGTCTCCTTGTGCTCCACTTTGATGGAGGCCGATGAGAGATGGATGGCTAGGATGAAGGTTCTTTGGGATGGGAAGGTGGGCCACACAACTCACTTTCTCTCTTGGAAAACCATGGGCGTGTGATGCTCTTGCTCTTTGGTTGCTTGGAATTTTGTGTTTGTGAAATGAGAGAGAGAGAGAGGGTTGTAAGGAGTGGTGGGTGATGGAGTGATGGATGGGTGAGGTGATGGTGTACTTGACATGAGAGTTGACTTGGTGGTTGCTTGACTTATGGAGAAAGAAAGCATGGGTGTGTGTACTTGACATGAGGTGATTGTTTGATTGATTTGAGTGATTGATTGATGAGACATGTTGTAGAGATTCTCTTGGGATGGTAAAAGCGGAGCGTTTCTTCGATATAAACGCCGGCCCACATCTTCCTGTCAGGGTATCAGATCGGTATAAAAGACGCGGCGTTGGAACCGTGACGACGGTGCGGTCGCAATGGTATAAGTCTCAGATTAAGCTGACTTAAATATATAAGATACGACTTAGGGTCACGCACAAACATCGATTATAGGTCACGAATTGCCGAACTTCGACGGGAAGGATCACGGGAGTCGACGGAACAATACGGGCTAGGATACGGGTCTTACATGTAGAAGGGTCATTTTGGCTCAAACTAGACTCCCAATGTGGGTTTCATTTCTCTCTCCTTCATCTATGCAGTGGTAAAAGATATCATAAAATTTTCCATGGCAAGTGGTGCATGATCCGCCGCTCTTAACGGGCCCATATTTCATCAAGACCCGATGAGGTATGGGTATCCATCTTTTGCTTTCTTTTGCTTTATTGGGATCTTGAAGTTAAATGGGCATGCGCTCGGGCTTGGACTAGTTGTAAGTTGGGCTTAGTTTGGGCTGAATTTAGCCTTTGGTTTAGGGGTCCAGTAGTATTCAGATAAGCTTGTCAGTCTTGGGTGGGGGTGTCTACAATAATGTGGAAAATAACACAGGGAGGAAGGTCTCTTTCTACACTGAGTTTTTTTTTTTATTACTACCGCTGCTTAAAATATCTTTCACCTAAAGGTTACAAGACCCTTATGGAATAGAAGCAATGTATTTCTTTGAGAGAGGCCTTTGCCCCGATCAATCATCCTCTCAAAATGCTATTTCCCTGCGACCAAATAACCATCGCAAGTTTTCCTTGGCAATCGCGACGCATCGCATCACGTTGCTCCAGAACGTGGACCAAGATGGCCCGGGAAAGCCTCTCTGTTCTGGTGCTCACATATACAATGTTTTTTTTGTTTTTTTTTGTTTTTTTTTTGTTTTTTAAACACACGCACACACACCCTATTGGGGATTTGTGCTGTGGAATCACACAGATCTAGATCTAGGATAACAATCCAATAACGTTAAGCAATCACAAGAGAACACAAAGATTTAACGTGAAAAACCCTTGCGGGAAAAATACCACGGCACAACCTAGGCGACTGTTTCAGGCCGTATAACGACTTCATTAACATGCAAACCTTTTTCTTTGCCCCTTTAACTTCATAGCCTTCTGGTTGTTTAATGTAAATCTACTTTTCCAATTCCCCGTGTAGGAATGCAGTCTTCATATCCATCTGTTCCATCTCGAGATCGTATTGGGCAACCAGCGCTAACACGAATCTGATAGATACTTGCTTAACCACAAGCACGAATATATCTGTGAAGTCGATTCCTTCTCTCTAAGCATAACCCTTCACTACCAACCTTACTTTGTATCTATCCTTTTGAATAACCACTTACATCCGATCGCTTTTCGGCCCACAGGAAGCTCCACCAGCTCACATGTGTGATTTTTATGCAACGAGTCCATCTCATCGTCCATAGTCATCTTCCACTTTCTGCAGCAGGCTCATCAAGAGCCTCCTGAATAGTAGACGGGTTCCCCTCATCTGTAATAAGGGCATATGCAATATTAGAGTCGTCCCTATATCTTACCGGTAACCTGCGATCACGCGGTGGGTTCATTCTCACAAGTAGCTACTCCACCTGATCCTGTACCTCTGCCTTCGCATCTGTCTCTGCCTGAGTATTATCTGTGTCAATTTGGACATCTACGATCACCCTTTCTGGTTCCTCTTGCTCCTTTTGATCATTCTTGCGAAATAGGGAGCTTTCATTGAATCTGACGTCATGGCTAGTGATGACCTTGCATGTGACCTTGTGAATAACCTGTAACCTTTCACACCAATGTCATAGCCAACAAAGATATACTTTTGTCTCTGTGGTCTAGCTTATCTCTCTCAACTGACGGTAAATGACAGTAAGCCTCACAACCAAATATGCGTAGATTTGGGTAGTTAATTTTCTGACCACTCCATACTTTTTCTGAGATTTTACATTCAATTGTCATTGAAGGAGACCGGTTCACCAAATAACAGGTCATGTTAACGGCCTCAGTCCATAGGTCTTTGCCCAACGCAACATTAACATGTATTTTACCCTCTCCAGGAGAGTCTGATTCATTCGCTCAGCCACACCGTTTTGCTCGGGCGTGTGATGCATTATGTTGTGCCTGATGATCCCTTCATCCTTGTAATAATCATTAAACTCAGTGGAAGTAAATTCTCCACCATTGTCAGTCCTTAAAACCTTTATTTTTCGCCCTGACTGTTTTTCCACCATTGTCTTCCTATGTTTGAATATGGTGAAAACTTCAGATTTACGCTTCATGAACTAAACCCAAACTTTCCTGGAATAGACGTCAATGAATGTAACAAACCATGATGACCCCCCAATGGAAACTTCTGGCGATGGCCTCCATACGTCAGAGTGCATATCATCAAGCACTCCCTTACAAACATGTTTTCCATATTCAAAAGACAATTTAGATTGTTTACCATATATATAATGCTCGCATATATCTATATCAGAAATTTTAAAAGCTGGAATCAAACATCGATCAGAAAGTACCTTCATGCCCCGCTCGCTCATGTGGCCCAGACGAGCATGCCACATACGTAGAGACGTGGAGTCTGCAATAGATGCTGCTGCTCCACCTGCTGAAGTGCTCCCAATTAACCTGTAAAAGTTTTCGTACCTTTGTGCTCTCATAACCATGAGTGCCCCTTTTAAAACTTTAAGGATACCATCAATACCGATGAACTTTCACCCTATAGCCTCGAGTGCATCGAGAGAAATCAGACTTTTCTTCATATCAGGAATATGCCTGACATCAGTCAGGGTACGCTCCATCCCATCAAACATCTTGATGCTCACCGTACCAATAGCCACAACATTATAGGCATTGTCATTGCCCATAATAACCTGTCCACCATCTCATTCCTTGTAACTGGTGAACCAATTCTAATGAGGAGTCATGTGATATGATGCTCTTGTGTCTAGGATCCACTTATATACATGATTGTCGTGAACATGTCTGATCATGGACACAGACAAAACTTCACCACCACTTGTCTCTTCATTAGATGTGACAACACTGGCCTCCTTGGAAGAATCCGCTGAATTTTCTTTATTCGCTGTAGGATTTCTACAATCCTTCTTCATGTGTCCAGATAACCTACAATTCCAACACTTTAATTTTCCTTTGCCCTTGCCCTTGGATTTGGATATAGGCCTTGAGGATCCTGTACCTCGCTTAGAATCTCTGCCCCTCGTAATCAGTGCATCGGAAGATGTCTCCATGTCGCCGTTTAGCTTTCTCATAACATTCCCTTGAAGGCCTGAGATAACGGTGTCAACACTTAGGATTTTATTTGCGGTGCACATCGTGTCCCTGAAAGACTCATATGATGCAGGAAGAGAATTCAACAATATACATGCCTGTTCCGCATCTTTAACCACTTCCTCCATATCCAGCAATTTGCACATCAATTTATTAAAGTTGCTGATATGGGCTTTTTGATCTCCACCCTCTACCATCTTGAAGGTATAACACTGTAGCTTTAAGTGTAGGCGATTTTCAAAGTACTTATTTGCATAAATGTTCTCTAACTTCACCCACAAACTAGCCGCAATTTTCCCCCTCAAAACATTATAGAGAACGTCATCCGTGAGACATAAACGGATAGACGCTAAAACATTACTATCAAGGTTTTCCCATTCATCATCTTTCATGGAAGAATTCCGCTCCTTAAGAGCCTTAATCTCGCCTTGCTTGGTTAATAGGCTAATCATGTTAACCTTTCATAACTCAAAATTATTTTTGCCCAAGTACTTCTCAATATCAAACTTGCCGTTTCCCATTATTACTAATCCTGCAGATTCAGATCTGTGCCCCAACGATTGCTCTGATACCACTTGTTGGGGATTTGTGCTGCGGAATCACACAGATCTAGATCTAGGATAGCAATCCAATAACGTCAAATAATCACAAGAGAACACAACGATTTAATGTGGAAAGCCCTTGCAGGAAAAAAAAACCACGGCACAAAGCGACAGAAATCAACTATGAAATAGAAATTACAAGAGAGAGGACTTACCCTATTCGAACAACCTCGAATCTCACCCTTGCTACACCCTTTGATAACCCTATAACCCTTGGAAAACTTTTAGAAAGCTTTAAAATACCTTTGAATAGCCCTAGGGATCCCTATTTATAGTTTAGGAAACTCTACTTACACATCTAGTCCGGAAAAGTCCGGAAACTGCCTCAAATTTACGCAGTTCGTGTAAGATCTGCGTAACCTCTACTAGTCGAAGGAGCGCCTCGATTGGTCGAGCAACTCGCTAGACCGGTCGAGCCATCCCCTCGACCGATCGAGCAGCCCGGACACCAAAAAACATAGGTCGCTGGACTTTGAGTCGAGCAGGCCTCGACCGGTCACTACAAGAAAACTGGCATTTACCGGCGGTCAAAACCGCCGGCAAAAGCACATAAAACCGCAGGCAAAACGTTTGCCCGCGGTTTACTAACTGCGGGTAAAGCCTCGGTCGGTAATGGCTTTAGCGGCGGTCAGGACCTTTACTGACGGATATGTTGGACGCCGCTAAATCGTCAGCTTTTGCTGCACTACCAGAAAAATGATCAAAAGCTACGAGTAAAATCCGTAGCTAAATATGATTACTCCCATAATGCAACCGTAGCCATTGGTACCGTAGCTCTTTATAGATCTCATGGCCACCGACAATCAGTAGCCATAGAGAAAATCTTTTAAAAAAAAAAGTAACAAGAAAGGACAAGAAAAGGTGACCCACATGTATACTAGTTTATTTTTATTATTATTATTTTTTACACCAGTCTAAGCAGCTAACATACCTTGGTTAATGTCAATGATCTCCTTGTTGCCAATGATTGCCATTGTTTCTAAGGGACTGGTTTCTTCTGTCGATATTTGGTGAGCTGTGTATCATAGCCATCGATGATGTGAAAAGAATGAAAGCACACCAAAAGCATGACCACCACTCTTCTTCATTCCGAGTCAGCTATGAAATTAGGTTGCTTGCCTTGGCACATATACTCATCACAAACCAAAGCTGATCCCCAGTCCTTCCGGAGCCGGAATATGTCCTCAATGAATGTCGAGCCCGATGACCCAATGAGCACATTCGACATGGCACAGATCGTCTTATGCAGCATGGCTTCAACCTCAGGGACAAAAAGGCATACATATAGCTTAAACCCAGGTAGGTGCAAGGATACTTCCCAACAAAAATCACCCATATAAAAATGTAGTTATGAGAAGGTTTCTGAAATTCCACACATTATGTTATGAGAAAATCTAAATGGCCGATTTGTGAGTCCACAGATAATAAATAAATAAATGTCGGATCATGTCACAGACTCAAGACATTCTAACTCAGAGTTCAGTCGGGTCAGGAATGAGTTCTTCAAGCACTCCTTTGTCACCAGGTTCTACAGAAACCTAGTGACTGCCTGACCCAAGTCTGCATTGAGTTGATTATATGCTTATGAGTAATTGATCATTATAAATCTTATTTGGGTTTGTTTAATTTGTTTCCTTTTATCTACTCTTTAGTTCACAGAAAGAAATGAGTAAAAAGCTCTCCTTTTTACAACAATGGATCCCATTTCGAGGAGCTGTGACCTGACCTTTTCACTAGAGGTATGGTCTTGCTATTCTGCATGGTTAGTGCCTGTAGAAGATCAGTTTCACTTTCAGCTGCATCTGTAGACAGATAAATTACTGGCACATTGGCCCTCTCCACCACTCGGAGAATGCACTCTTCTGCCTGAGGAACTGAAAAAAAAAGCATCTCTCCTTTTTCACATTGTTGAGGAGTAAAATACCTTTGACTGGTGAAAAGGAAGACACATGAAAAGAGTAAAGGCATCGTACAGCGGCACAGTAAGAAATACCTTTGGCTGAGCTATTCCAAAACTCTCAAACAAATTAATTACCTGAAACACATGGATCGTGAACTCAGTACTTTGTGAAGAATTACCAAATTAAAAGAAGAAAAGCAGATATATATCACTGGGATATGCTCTCCAACTGCAAAAATAAACCAAGGGCCTGTTTGTTTTTCCAATTACCCAAGTAATGTGAATTTGAATCTGAAAACAAGGTGCTTTTCCTTGAATGCAAAATAATTCCACTCCCCTTTAATCTCTTCATCTACCATTGACCTTTTCCTTTCCACAAAATCTGGACTAGTGGTCACATGCAATTATCTCACCCATATCCTCATCATCAAAGCCTTATCCCAACTAATTGGGAATATGTGATTACCTCAGGACAATAAAACATAGAGGTGAATGCTTATACTACCAGGGGAAAATGGAAGCTGGCTTCCAGTGAAGTTGAGCATTTTGGATTCATATTTCATAACCATAGATGTCATTCCTCGCTACTTTAACCGTAGGCATTCTTTTACAGGTCATAAACGGAAAACGGTAGCCTCATATCTTTTAGATAGCAAGCCCAACATTTGAAACAAACATAATCTGGTGTCAAAAGAAAATACTAGAGAACATATGAAAGGAAGAACCAAACCTCACCTTTGCATTTCCTCTAGCACCAAATGTTAACTGTTTAGGCTCGCCATATGACAAATTCAAAACACGCAGCTCATCATCTCTTACGTAAGCGAGCATACTTCCATCTGGAGAGAGATGGGGATCAATAATTGGCGAACCTGCTGAGCTTTGCAGCTTAAGTTCTGGTTTAGAACAGGAGACATCCTTAAAATAGATCTGTTGATTGAGTGCAAAATCATGTCATTATTAAGTTTAAGCCATGTGTAAAAGGAATAAGTAACTGTCATACTTTCAGAGGATCAAATTGTCAAAACTAAAATCATATATAGACGAAAGGCAACAACCAAAAAATGAATGAATTGTTTGAAGTAGGACAATAGCAGTAGGATTTCACAACATTGATGACTAGCATGAATTGATGTCTTGAGTCTGCAAATTGAAATTGAAAAGCAAATGTGAAGAGTGGAAACTTGCATCTCAAGAACTGACACCTAAAATTTTAGGACTTTGTTTTATTCTTCAAGAGCTAATACGGGATTAGTTACAATCAAAGTGGTCAAGTAGATAAATTGAGAGATACATGGTAGAAAAGTCATCAGTAATACAGGCAATTACTGTGGCTATAGACAATAACCAAAAGAAGAGCTGAAAGAAAGCATTGACAACCATGCCTACCTTCTCCTTTTGCAGGGTACGAAGATGTGTCTGAAACTCATTGAGCTTTCTCAATGATAAGTCATGTTCGTCCACATTAAAGTGATTGGCCACAGCATCATTTGAATGGAAGTAACCAGAAATCTCTCCATTGATCTTTTCAATCTGTGCTTTTATTTATGCAAATTGTTTGATGTGCTCCTCTTTCTTTATTCTCAGATCTTCTACCAATGGAGCAACTGACGCAAGTTGTTCTTTCAGGGATGCTAACCTTTTCTCTGTCTGAAAATGTAAACCCACAGAATATATATATATATATATATATATATATATATATATATATATATATATATATATATATATATATATATATATATGAGCTGCAGCGAGACCAATGGTTCATGATAAACTCAATTCAAGTCCAAGCATTGAATTGTTGTTGATCCAATAACATATCAGGTGTTTTAACCGAAATGAAGCTTCCACTAACATGATCGTGAACAAAATAATGACCCAAGATATACGATGTAAGATAAATAGGCCTTCCGCTCTGTCGAGAGCAACAAACTGACGATTTGCAAGAATCCTGCATTGAGTAACATCCAAAACAGCTCAAAGGCGAATTTCAAAATCATCAAACAATCTAAACTAAATTCAAGATAGGACAATTGAAACTTCAGCCCACATCATACATTTCGTGTTTCAGTTCATCAACCCACTGCCTAAATGCAACTAACTCCTCTGTCACCCTCACTTCATGGATCTATTATAAAAAAGAACTCACAACAGATCACACAAAACCACAACATCTAAATTACAGAAAAGAAAAGAATTATGTAAATAAAATTACGATGAGCATCTCCCATCAGATCACATAACAGACATAAATGAACCCAAATTGCCCAAAAGCATCCACAGGTATTTCACATCATAATATCTTACCATTTAACAAGTAATGGTGTAAACACCACAACAATCAATCATCAAAAGCAAGTCAGTGAAGTGTGAAAGCCATACATACCAAACAAAAGATAAAAAGAAAACAGAATTTTAAAAAAAAATCCACAAACCTTGCAGCAAGAAGCGATGAAACGCACTCATACAAACTATTCACATTAGGAAATCCTGCTCCGGGTTTTTGTAAAACCGCAGCGAATACCTTGATATCATCTCTAGTGAGTTGATCACTGTACCATCACAAAATAAACAAAAGACTCATTGTTAAGCTTAAAAATAAGATACCTTGGACACACTTAAAAGTATAATACAAACCTAAGAACAAATCACTGCAAGTTTTCAAATTAGAAAGTATATGATTTTAAGCTCTAGAAACTGCAAAAAAAATAAATAATAAATAAATAAATAAATCTATGAACAGATCCAACGACTAATCAAGCTATTAAAAAAAAAAAAAAAAAGCATTAGCTTAAAACCGTAAATCCACACAAAAGAATACAATTCAAATCAAACAACATATCTCTGCAAGTTGCCAATCGAAAAATCTACCACATTTAGTTAAAAGAAGAAGAAGAAAACACTAATTTAAACAAACCCAATAACTAATAAAACAATATTAAGAGAAGCCTTTTAGCTTAAAAGGGCCATGCAATAATTCTCAGCATTGTAAACATGATTTGCTCATTGATACTCTACTTCTGCATGTTAGGATAGCACTCATTGTGTTTGTATTCTCTCATATAGTTATTAAAAAAGAAATAAGCAAACACTCACAGTCAGAATTGCTTTTCCAGTGTTGTCAAGCTTCAGTCCTGGACCTTTCATATCAGTTTCAAGGAAAAAATGTTTTCCTTTTACCGCTTCTGTCATTGCAATGTCTCTTAGTTCCTGCATGTTTTCCATGGTAATGTTGTCATTGTATTTCAACTTTGCCATCTAATGGCAACAGGAATAGAAGTTGAATGCCTATAGAGTAACTATTCAAATGGACTTTGAAGATTGTGAGCTGAATTGAGATTTACTTACTAGAGCCCTTTTCCAAGTATCTTCTGCCAACTTCATCAACACAAAATAAAGGAAATCAAGATAAATGACAAATCAATCGAAACTAAAACTGGAAGAAGATGGCACAACACCAACCTTCTTTTTGGGGGCTACAATAAGCTGGGCATTAAATTCTGCATATGTTGCCATGTCATTGACAGCAGCATTCACCTTGTCCACTGTGAGCCTCCCCCTCATATAGCTGCAATGCAGAAAAATTGAAACCTGGGATTGGCTGGGCAGCTTTGGCTGTATCTACTTAGTTGAAACATGCTGATGTAGAAGTTGAACTGCTTGAAAACATGCAATATGATGCCCTCAAATTGTGATAATAAAAATTCTCCCTTGTCAATTCAGCTTTCCCTGCCCACGTTCCGACCACTTACAAGGAGAAAAAAAAATGGCTGACAGAGTGCATTGTGCCCTTCTTGCTAAACTCGACAGTCTTTCTTTTCTCTGGTAGGTATGAGACAGTTAAGAATATATGAACAATAGATGCTTTGTGATCAATTAACTCAAGTCTGAGACTTGTGTTACATAATCACAGCAGTATTGCTGCTAGGCCCACTACATCTAGTAGACATCTGAATTCTCCACACAAATCTACTGAATGTAGCCAGTGAAGAAGCCACTTGTAGCCTACCCTGTGAATTATCGCCAATTTATCCAACTGGTTTGACACTCCATGTTCTAGGAGTTCCATTTGGCTCCTATACAAATCCTAAAAATTTAGCAGAACTCAAGCCTCTGTGGGAAAAGTGAGCATTCAATAGTATATGTAATGTATGTCCCTAATAATTAGATGCATTACGATAGATATGTTTCTAGGAACTCTCTTCACTCGTCTCTCACAACATTCTTAGAAATCCATCTCCATGTATATACTATCATATAGTGGGGTTCACAGGGCAACCCATTATCAACAGTGACATATTTCCTTTAACTAAAGCAATTTCTTCCTTCCAACATTTAGTTGAAAGATCAACAGGTTGAGTATAGATTGGTTCTGGAGCAATTTGCTTCCACCACATACTCAAAAAATGGCTGTGAATGGTCCAAATAAAAGACATCATTGATTCACTATGATACTAAGACGCATCAAAATCACTGTTCAGATAAGGAATATCTACTCACGGTGACAGAGAGTCAAGCTCCACTGCAGTGATAAACCAGCAAGGTGCTGATGCACGACCCTTTTTCTCCTGCAGATAAAACAAATTAATGTGTGAAAAATAACAATGATACTTTCATCAGCCTAAATCAGAATATTAATGTACCAAATATATCAAAGGTTTAGGCTGAAAAATGGGGGGAAAAGAAGAAGAAGAATGCAACGCAATTCAGCAGACAAGTCAACAGCAAAACCAATGGCAGAAAGCAATTTAGTGGCCAAATCGGATCTACAACAGAACAATCAGATTCAAACAATCCATGGCGAACAAATCAAAACGACATCAGATGAAATGCACTTCGAAATCTCAAATTACAGAAATAAACAGTGAAATATCAAGCAAAACAAAATCAGAATTTTCGCAAATCGAAATCGAATTCTGATACTAACCAATACGGTCTCTTTACTTTAAGCACCCATATGTCTACCAATCAGGCCCACTGGATACGCATAATCCTCCAATCTCATGGGCCACCGATCCAAACAATGCAGTCTATTTGATCAATGATGGCCTACCAACTTCAACATCTTATGTAATGCATAACCAAATGTATGCTACAGGCTCATGGACTAAGATATCAGCATCTTCATGCAAATGGACCTCTGATACATGACCGTCTTCTCTTAGACAACACCTCTATACTAATCCACAATTAGGGAATCGACACTACAAATCCCTAATTAGGGATTCGAAACTCAAAAATTTCCAATACACAAATCATTGCATAATGTTACTTGAAGGATTAAAAACTGCCAAAAAAATGCCCAAATTGATATGAATAGATAAGGAGAGAGAGAGAGAGAGAGAGAGAGAGAGAGAGAGAGAGAGAGAGAGAGAGATACCCGATGTTGCAGCAGAATGCTCCTTGATGTGCGGTAGATCGAGCGGAGAGAGAGATACCTGATGTTGCAGCAGAGGGCCGAGGAGATAGAGAGAGAGGACTAGGGTTTTGAGAGAGAGAGAGAGAGAGAGAGAGAGAGAGAGAGCGAGCGGAGAGGGAAACGGAGAGGGATAGGGAGAGAGAGAGGGAGAGCGCGCGAGAGGGAGAGGGCCGGAGATGGAGAAGGGGAGGCAGAGAGAGGGAGCGGCAGATAGAGGGAGCGACAGAGAGAGGGAGGGAGAGGAAGAGAGAGCGGAGAGGGAGCGGCAGAGAGAGGGAGCCGCAGAGAGGAATTAGGTTAGGTTTGTTTTTTTTGACTTTTATACATAGGACCCTGCCGGCAGCCGTTAAAACTGGCAGCCGGCAAAGGGTTGGCCCATCAGTCGGCCATGGCCATTTTTCTTGTAGTGGGTCGAGCGTCTCAGGAAGACTTTCTGACAACACACCCCACACACTCATGCTAGTGGAATTTCACCACCTATGGGTACTCAAACCCTTGACCGGGAGTTGAAACTCCTGAGAGTCCACCACCCGAGCAAGAGTAAGGACCCAATACACAATGTTATATGCACGTGGATGGTTCTAATAAGAGAACAGTAATGTCTAATATTTATCATTTTTGGTTAAACATGCATTGAAAGCATATCGATGGATAGTCTTCATCAAATAATTTCAGTCACCGAACTCAGATCATCATTTTGTTTTGTACTCCATTAGGCCACTGCTTGGATGGTCATGATTGTCAAAATACAGAGATTTCCATTTTGCACCATCTCAATAATGAGGCCAGCAATTTGGACGATCCTGATTGATGGTGCGCATAGAAAATGCTTACATCCATGGTGCATATAGAAAAAACCGAATTACGTGCTAACTACTTGGTCCACTACCAATGTTTGGATTTCAATTTGCCAAAATGCTCCCAACATCCATTTCTTTTTTGGTGTGGATAAATGAAAATTTCAGCATAGAATATGAAGGAAAGAAATGTTCTATGGAGGAAAAAAGAAAAACGTTGTATAAGAATTTTCAATTGTATACAAATGAAAATTTCAAAGGCGCTACAAAATGGCATCCTTAGAAGCCAGTAAGGAATACTTGCTGGCTGTTCAGTGCTGAAAGTAGCAAGGCTGATATTGAGGACCCGCTGGTTGCAATGGAATCAAGCATTGCTTTGTCTACATCCTTCGAATCACTTCTCCCAATTAATGAGAGAATGTTCTCCATGAAGTTTGCAGGGCATGGCACTATTATAGGCCCAACATATGGTAATCCGAACTCGTCTGTGGACATTATTAAGAGCTCCTTGAAGATGGGGTTGCTGAGATACAACAAGGGAACCACAAAACGCGTCTTGTTGGTGGTGTACACAACGAAATGCCCCTTATCAGCTAGCGATGTGGTTTCCCCACTTGAATCCGCAGCATCATCCTTTCTCGACAAGGATAATCCTCTCCTCCTCCCTATGGCCGCTACCTTGGGCCCTTTCCTCGCCATCTCTACAAGCTTCATGGGGTTGATCATGGTTTATGTGATTCGCTAGAAGAGATTTATATCTTAAATCCCTAAGGATGTAATTTGTGTTGTGTAGAAACCAGTGGAAGAGGTTGGTTACATATATTGAGCGAGGGACACTGCATGCATTTGAAGAGTCTCTTTCTCATGTTGGGTGGGAGAAGATACAATGCCATGTGCTGAATGGATAACATTTTTAGGTTTATGGTGGCCGGGCAATTGTTTTGGCAGTCAGCTCGTCATGTTAGTCATTGGTAGTTAGCAATACCTTCAATCAATATCGTTTCAGAGAATTTCGTAATTGAATGGTCCTTGTTCCTCAACATTGCCATTATGTTAAATCCCTGTCGTAGAATGTAGTGTAATCGAAATTAATGAATCTATTAGAAGGAATTACAAAGTATATAAAATTAATAAATTATAGGTTTAGAGCTCATTATTTAAAGGATCGTAATTTCATTTTATTTAATTTTATCATCAATTAATTTATTTCAAATTTATTAGAAATTATTTCTACTTTTATCCCTCGTGGATTTGAGGAAGCTCTATGAAGAGTCCATAGAGCTACGTGGTTTCGGATATTCCATGAGAAAGATGGCAATCGACCTCATCGCATCCTTCCTTGCGTCACATTTAAAGGAGAAAATGGCTTTATCACAACTTACGTATCTTATATGATCAATTGGTTTAATATTACGACCGAGCTTCGCTACTTAATATATAAACAAGAGCCTATTGTGAATGGGTTGGAGGGTCCATGCATGTGGTGTGAGTTTGTAATGTTGAGCCGATTGCAGACACTTTCATGTCCAAGATGAACCAGAGAAGACCCGATCAAAGGCGGAAGTCATTAAGAGCGTCAGAACCTCTTAAAATAGGCATACCTTGTAACCAGAATGAGTTATTCAATGTACTATATATGATTTTGGGGTAGGACGAGCTACTTTAGGCAACCAACCAAGTTATCCACACCAAATTTGCAAGATTCTATCATATTGACGGTCGAATTCTATGTTTATATCTGTTTTTACTATTTTTAGTAAGTTTTAGTTTGATTATAACTCTTCATCTGTTGGTCTTTAGGAGTTGTGTCCATGAAAAGTGTTTATAAAAATCAGGAGAATGACATGGTTAGCCACATAGGACACTTAACATGGTTAGCCACATAGGACACTATAAATAGAAATTTTACTATTTATAGTAAGTTGCGAATTCTGCGAGTTTTAGTTGTTGTTTAATTCCAAATCTTTTTCCAAAGCTTGGTATCCTTATTTAAATGCTTGTAAATTCGTTTTTATTCATTTATCAATCAAATTATGAATTTTATGAAATTTATTTATATTTTTCTTACTTTTTCTCCATCGATTCGTGAAGTCTTTATGAGGAATCTAGAAATTTGTAGTAATTATCCTTGAGAAAGACGGTGATAGAACTCGTCACGTCAATCCTGCATCAGTGTGTAAATGGTCTCTACTTGAGGAAAAGTGACCTCTCAACGAACTCAATCCATACAACCTGTGGCCTACTTTTCACGTGGTCGGGCAAGCCTTGCACCCAAAATTGATGATGCTGCACCGCATGTGATGGGTCTTTAAATACCTAAACATTGGCAACAGTCAGGATTCTTATTGCCTGTAATCGGATGTGGCCCACATAATCCACCAAGCAGTGTTTATCATACGCGGGCTGGCTGTGAAAAGAAAAGATTTCCTGTGTCGTGTAAAATGATTTTGCCCTTTCACGAAGGCCCGCATGCACGTGTCACTTTTTCATTGGACGCCACAGAAGATTACAAGAATCGCCTGTGGTCTGATACAGGCAACCTTTGTGCCCAACAGCCTACCTAGAAATGAATAGCATCCACCAAATTTCAACCTAAAATTTATATATTTCATTCTCTTGAGCAGATCTAACATGATTTTGGAACAGTTTGGCTACGGTGTGACCTGAAAATTTCAATGACGTTGATGTACTTTAAAATAAAGATTGTTCTTAAAAACCTGGGATGCAGCCCATTACATTTCAGGGACACGAATTGTTCAACGCTATTTGAGGCACACAGAGATGCACGTGACAAATCCACTCCACCCATTAACTTCTCAAGACAACAAGAGGTTAGTCAGCCAAAAGTCAGGAAGATCCAAAACTCAGGTGGGCCATACCACACAAAACAGCTAGACTTGAACACTTAGCATTGTAAAATTTGTGGGGGCTATATAAATTTTGGATCAGGATCATAGTTGTGCCTACATTTTATCTGACTGGTAATAACCCTGTCAACGGTTTGGATGACATGCAAACATCATATTCAGCTCAAGGAAGGTTTTGACATTGGAAGTTTCGGTTCACACTGTTTCGAGTGGGGATCCGAGTTTGGATCTGCCAGATTTTGACTCCTGTCCTAGTGCTATCCGAATAAACTTTTGGATCACACCACACTGAGTTTGGATCCGGCTAATTTTTGGATTCGAGTCCTTTTCTTATATTGAGAAGCTCATGGACAAAGTGAATTTGCCCCATGCCGTTCAGCTAGTGACCTCAACACCAGCCAGTTATCTAGTGTCAAAGCTACGTGGGCCCAACATGATGTATCATGCACGCCTTCAATTCGTTTCCTATATTATTTAAGGGCATAATTCAAAAAAGTGATAGATCCAAATCACAGATGGACCACACCACAGGAAAATAGGGTTGACTTTCACCATTAAAATCTTCCTAATGTATGGACGACTGCAATGTTTGTTTGCCATCCAACCTGTTGATAAGGTCACACGGATCTGGATGAAGGGCAGCCACAAATATTTGTTGGATCCAAAACTTCCGGAGCTCTTAAGAAGTTTTCAATGGTAAGCATTCGATCATCACTGTTTCCTATGGTGCGATCCAACTAAGAGTTGGATCTGCCTCATCTTTAGGCTCGTACCTTAAAATGAGCTGGTAATATAGATGGACGACGTGTAAAAAACACATACATCATAGTGCAGCCAGTGAAGCAATGACACCAGCTTGCTAGTTCGTTTTAGGTTCACCAGCCAAATGGCATCCCGATTTGTCAGGAGCATATCTGAAGCCCCACATAGCTTACGACCAGAGGTACTTCCTGTGGCCGCAGAGCACACGCAATTTGCTTCCACATTTCAGTTAGGCCTCATATTAGGTGAGGGAGGGGTAATAGCCTAGTGGCTGAGGCCCTCACCGTGAGCCCACCTCTCTATGAATGTGTTGTATATCCCTACTTTCCATATGTTTTTTCGGATCATTTTAAGCCATGCTCCACATGCAAAGCAGATCCAAATCAGAGGTGGACAACGTGGTAGAAAACCAATAGTGATTGAGCAACCACCATTAAAAATCTCCTAGGTCACTCTTTGATGTTTATTTGCCATGCAACTGATGATGAGGTCACCCAAATTAACCTTGATAAAGGGAAAATACAAATGGCAGCTTGATATAAAACTTTTGTGGCAACCAGGAAGTTTTTAATGGTATATATACCATTGAAGCTCAGCAGGTTTACTTCTCGAGTGCTGATCCTGATTTACTCCAGCTACCTTGCCGTGCATGATGGACAGTCTTACCAAATTTCTGAACTTTAAATCCAGCTTGTGGCAAGGAGATTTTTTTATTTTTTTTGGTAGGCGAGTTACATTTATAATGGAGATATCAAATATCAACATTCCAAAACGATTAGATCATCAAATAAGTGCAAAATACATCATGTTTACATTTCCAAAATTGAAAAAAAAAAAAAAAAAAGAAAAAAAAAAGAAAAAAAAGAAGAAGAAGAAAGAACGAAAGAAAGAAAGAAGCTATGATTAGGACATCCATCAATGCCTACAGGCTCCTCGAGGCTAGTAGTGTCCTAAAGACACAAGGAAAAGTGGATGTAAGCAGCAAGCTCATGGATCATACAGCTTGCCGGAAGGTGAACATGACTTATCATGGACCTTCATCAATCACGAACGATATCTCACAAATATGCATAACAACTACCATTACACATGTTAAGCATGTTATCACATGCATGATATCATAAGTAGGCATGTTATAAGAAAATACATAATAAATGGTCGAATCGTAGTGTGTAGTATTGCAATCCGATAGGAGCCTTGCACCAAGGGCCATAACCCATGTTAGTATCATACCTAACGTGCGAAGTAGTTCCATGATGATAGACTCATAATATCGATTAGTCATATATTTATTTAGCACTGTGGCCCACTAATATGTGCACCTAAGCTATATTTATGTAATTATAATCACGAATGCATGAATGTATGAATACCATACTTGTCAACATGGCACATCTGTACCATCATAGCAAAACCATATATGTAATCAAAATCTTAACTCCAATGCCATTCCGTCACAATATCCCATATATATGGATTTTTGTCATACTCGGGATTAGGACTAAGTCCCCACGTGATGGTGTAGGTTACTATAACACCCTAAAAAATTCACCATACTCAATCCTAACATATATATACATAGGTTTAACTGTCAATGAACCGTGCGAGTTCACATAATTACCCTTAAGAGCTATAGAATGCGACCGACCACTTAAATCTTAGGCCTAACCGTAACGTAATCAAGATAACAGTTAATGAGCCGTGCAAGTTCACTTAATTATATACCCTTAAGAGCTCCATGTTTTTAATGTTTATATGCACCTTTTAATCCGTTGTTAGTATGTGCCTTGTAATTGGTAAATTTACGATATATAGAGTTGTTCCATGTATGTTTTTATTGGTATATTTGTTGGAACTAACTCTTTGTAAAATACAAACAAAAATGGAAAAAGAAATCAAGTTCCACCAAAACAATAATTTCTGTCTTGCTGAGCTTGTTTATTGTTGCAGGGATTGATGAGATAAGGGGAGCAAGTATAAGGTATCATTACAATTATTATATTTCTCGAGTCCTGTATTTAAATTTGTAAATCATTATAATCTTGGGTATATAATATTTTGTGTTGTTTTGGTATATTATTATTATGGATCATGGCATTGTGTAGGTTAGGTTCTTTTTTTTATTATTATTATTATTTTTTTAAAAATGTAATTGACAAAGGGTGAAACTGTCAGTGCACTGATTTATACATCATATTTGTCAACCACATGAGTTCTTGGATCATATAGTTAGTTGAGACCTTGGAAGCTTCATAATCTAAGATATATAAAAGAGCCTACTATGAATGGGTTAGAGGGTCCCTGCATGTGGTGTGAGTGTGTGTAAATGGTCTCCTTGAGAAAAAAGTGTCCTCTCAACTAACTCAATACATACAACCTGTGGCCCACTTTTTACGCGGTTGCGCACGTCTTGCACCCAAAATTGATGACGCTGCACCCCATGTGATAGATCCTCAAATACCAAAACATTGCCAATAGTCAGGATTCTGATTGCCTGTAACCGGATGTGGACCACAATCCACAAGCTGTGTTGATCAGATATGGGCTTGCTGTGAAAAGAAAAGATCTCCTGTGTTGTGTAAGATGATTTTGCCCTTTCCAATACTGCCGGCATGCGCATGTATCCCTTTTTCATCTGGACGCCACAGAGGATTACAGGAATCCCCAGTTAGCCTTCGTTACAGGCAACCTGTGTCCCCAACATACTATCTAAAAATCAATATCGTCCACAGGATTTCAACCTGAATTTTATCTATTTAATTCTCTTGAGCAGATCTTAACATCATTTTGGAAGTCTGGTTACGGTGTGACCTGAAAATTTCAATGAGCTTGATGTACTTACAAAAAAAATGTTCTTAAAAACCTGCGATGCATCCCGTTACATTTCAACGACATGAATTGCTCAATGCTATGTGGGGCACACAGAGATGCCAGTGACAAATCCACTCCACCCATCAACTTCTCAAGATAACTAGAGGTCAAGAAACCAAAAATCAGGAAGATCTAAAACTCAGGTGGGCCACACCACACGAAACAGCAGGAATTGAATGTTGGAGATTTGTGCCGTGGAATCACAAAGATCTAAATCTAGGATAGCAATCTAATAATGTCAAGTAATCACAAAAGAACACAAAGATTTAACGTGGAAAACCCTTGCGGGAAAAAACCACGGCATAAAGCGACAGAAATTCACTATGAAATAGAAATTACAAGAGAGAGGACTTACCTGATTCGAACAACCTAGAATCTCACCCTTGCTACACCCTTTGATAACCTTAAAACCCTTTTAAGAACCATTGAAAAACTTTTAAAAAACCTTAAAATAACCATAGAGACCCTTATTTATAGTTTCAAAAACTCCACTTACGCACCTCCTTTGGAAAAGTCCGAAAACCGCCTCAAATTTACACAGTCCATGCATGATCTGCGTAACCTCGATTAGTCGAAGGAGGGCCTCGACTAGTCGAGAACCCGCTTGACCGGTCGAGCCTGACCCTCGACTGGTTGAGCATAACGAACACCCAAAAAACTGAGCTCGCTGGACTTTAAGTCGAACAGGCCTCGACCAGTCGAGTGGACCCTCGACCGGTCGAGCCATGCTCTCAACCAGTCGAGTATCCCAAAGAAAATATGTCAGATTTAAGATATATCTCTGACAACAATCTCCACCATGTCTTCAATCTTCAACCGTGTAGATTCATGACCTCTTCTCTTATCTCTGCATCACATTATAGCTTCGATCAACGCTTCTCGTGCACCCTCCGTCCTTTTACGCCATTGCCAAGCCCAGAGAAGTTGCACAAAACTTGAACTTCTCTGTAAGAACGACCTTGGTGAGCATGTCTGCTAGATTCATGCTAGTGTGAATATTTTCCAGTGTTACGCCTCCTTCCTCAAGCACCTGTCGGATAAAGTAGTGATGAACATCAATGTGTTTAGTACATGAGTGATAAATAGAAATTTTAGCCAAATTGATAGCGCTCTCGCTATCACAGTTAACCGGCACTGCCTCCTGCTGAAGTCCCAACTGATTTATCATGCCTCTGAGCCAAACACCTTCTTTAAACGCTTCCATCACTGCCATATATTCTGCTTCGGTCATGAAAAGATCCACCACGAATTGAAGCTTTGACATCCAACTGATTGCTTCACCCGATAGTACAAATGAGTATCCTGAAGTAGACTTCCTAAAATCTATACTGCCTGCGTAGTCAAAATCCACATACCCTACCAACTTTGTCCCTGTTTTCTCAAAATTTAAGACGTAGTCTTTCGTACATCGAATGTATCGAAGTAGCCATTTCACTGCTTCCCAATGTTGCTTACTGGGGTTTGACATGTATCTGCTCACAACACCGACTGCCTGTGAAATATCTGGTCTTGTATAGACTATAACATACATTAAACTGCCAACCGCATTCGAATAAGGCATATGAGACTTAACCTGCTTTTCCTCATCTGATTTAGGACATTGTTATGAGGAAAGCTTAACGTGAGACGTGTGGGAAAAGCTCACCGGATTTGCTTGGTCCATCCCATACTTGATCAACACCTTTTCAAAGTATTCCGTATGTGATAACCAAAGCCTGCACTTCTTCCTGTCTCTATGAATATCTATGCCGAGAAACCTCTTTGTAACCCCCAGATCTTTCATCTCGAATATCCCTAATAACTGAGTCTTCAGTATGTTGATTTCAGACATATCATGACAGACGATCAACATATCATCAACATACAATATTAGGATGATGAATTTTCCATAACTCAGTGTCTTGTAATAGATACAGTGATCGTATTCACTCCGAGTAAATTTCTGACTCACTATAAAAGAATCAAATTTTTTATACCATTGCCTATGCGACTGTTTCATGCCATACAACGACCTCATTAACCTACAAACCTTTTTCTCTGCCCCTTTAACTTCGTAGCCCTCTGGTTGCTTAATGTAGATCTGTTCTTCTAATTCCCCGCGTAGGAATGCAGTCTTCACATCCATCTGCCCCGCTCACTCATGTTGTCACGCCCCAAACTTGGAAATCGGGCTTACAAAATTCTCGATCGCCGAATCTAGTGCCGACAGCCTCCGTAGTACCCCATTCCCGGCTCCCAACATCCATATGCTGGATTCTGATCCTGGGATCCTACAAGGAGGATTTTCCAATATACATTTAACTCGTAATAAGCATAACCACAAGTTTACCCAAATCACAAAGGCAACGTCATCATCACATATCCACTAATATGAACAATTGAATACAGTGCTGAAAGGAAAATACATATGTCAAAAATCAAAACTCCATAAGTCCGCTGCATGCTCTAAGCTCAATGCTGCTGCAACCTAACGCCACCTGCACGCATCTATCGTGCATAAGCTTATAGAAAGCTTAGTGGGCGGTGAAAGTGTGTGCGCAAGGTAAGTGCCAAGTAATATTAGAGTAATCAGAGTAAGCAGAAGTACTGACAAGTCCATAGTCATACAATATCAGGGTACGCAATGCAAATCAGCTATACAAATGAGGTGTTAGAGCGAGCCAAATATTAGATGCCGAGGATACAATGTCATAAATCATACAATATCGAAATAAGCGAAAATATACTGATAAGTCTATGAGTGCCATCAGTCGTACCAAGGCTATGCGATGCAAGGCATGAGTACTAACGACCATATCAATGCAGAAACATGGCAACCCAAAATGCTAAGTATTGCGGATGCAATGTAATATGCGGTGCGAATGAAATGACGAAGCTGGAGTGAAGTCGGGATGATAGTACGTAGCATCGCAGACTATGGGGTCCATCACAAGGGACTTCTATCCAAATCAGTCCCATACCTGAATTTGGATAGTCAGACTCAATGTGGTGAACTCCTGATCTCAGGTTAGTCGCGTGCCCAACCAAAATCTTAGCCATGCGAAGGTACACAACAATTAGTTGTGCACCACCAACCCTAGTGGATAGTGAATGAATGAATGAGTATACAATTCCTGTTCAATAAGTCCACATATCAGTACAATTTCTCTCTAGAAAATCACCAGGGTCTATTACACTCCAAACCAGATTGCCGCCCCATCACACGCAATAAGGTGAGTGAAAGAGACCTCACTATCCGCCTGCCAATATGGGGCCCGGCTCGTCGATAGTGGACCCATTCCTCAAGCTGGTCAGACTCAGCCTAGCATTGCCTCCTCCTCTCGGGCAGGTAAGGCCGTACCCCCTTCCAACCGACCACGATACAGTGGGAGATGCGGCCTAACGGTATGCGACCTTCATGTGCTCATGCATCCACTCGGTCTAGACGTTCTCCAACCTCTGGAACCAAGAGGGTTCTGAGACTTTCACCCAAGGATATCTATAGCACCCCATGTAGAACAAATTTTTAGTGTCCCATCTGGCCATCCACGAAATACCTGTGGAGGCTACGACCCTGATGTCGCTAGGGTGTATGGTGGTCATGTCACAGAAATGATAGATGCATGAGTCACACAGTCCAATCATGCATCAAGCCTGTGCATGCCATGCTCTCATGTGGGGCAATTCCGCCTATCAGGGAGCCCTATGAACAACCTGCCCTATGGCATATGCAATGGTCAATCACATCTCATAACAAACATGCAGATGATGTGTATGGGCATGTATTATGATGCTATGCTGTCACATACTCATGATCGGTATCAATAACCGGCATCAACAATCGGTCTCGACAATGTGGACATTTAACCAACATTGCCCCCAAGGAATGGCCAGATAGAGTCAAACTTATAATGGGCTCACGACCTCACACAAAGGCCTAATATACAACACGATGGGCCTTACTTAAGGGCCACATATACACAATAGTGGATCCTGCTCATGGGTCTAATACATATCACAATGGGCCTTGTCCATAGGCCATGAATACATCACAATGGGCCTTGCCCATGTGCCATGAATACATCATAATGAGCCTTACCCATGGGCCATGAATACATCACAATGGGCCTTGCCCATGGGCCTCAAATACATGACATGTGGGCCCTACACATGGGTCTTGAACATATCAAATGGGCCATGCATCATGTGCCTAATATGAGTCACAATGGGCCTCAACTACGGGTCGCATGTACATCATATAGGTCACGACAATCGTCCTTAGCAATCGAAATCGGCCTCGACAATCGAGGTCGGCCTCAACAATTGGAATCTACACTCGGAATCGGCCTTGATACTCGGCCTCGACAATCGAAATTGGCCTATACAGTCGGCCTTGACAAATCAGAATTGGCCTCGATAATCAGAATCGGAATCGGCCTCGACATTCAGAGTCGGAATCAACAATCGGCATCGACATCGATAATCGGCCTCGACAATCGGAATCGGCAAATCGGCCAAGTCAATCGGAATCAGCAATCGGTCTTGACAATCGAAATCGGCAAATCGGTCTCGACAATCGGAATTGGCAAATCGGTCACGTCAATAGGAAATTGACAATCGGTCATGATAATCAGCCTCGATCACTAATCAGCAATCGGCTATGACAATCAGAATCAGAATCGGCAAATCGGTCATGTCAATCGGAATCGGCAATCGGTCATGATAAACGGCCTCGATTGCTAATTGGCAATTGGCTACGACAATCAGAATCGGTCAATAATCGGAATCGGTAAATTGGTCACGTCAATCAGAATCAGCAATCGGTCATGATAAACGACCTCGATCGCTAATCAACAATTGGCCACGACAATCGGAATCGGTCAATAATCGGAATCGGCAAATTGGTCACGTCAATAGGAATCGACAATCGGTTATGATAAGCAGCCTCGATCGCTAATCAGCAATCGGGCACGACAATCGGAATCGGTTAATAATCGAAATCGACAAATCGGTCACGTCAATCGGAATCGGCAATCGGTCATGATAAACGGCCTCAATCGCTAGTCGGCAATCGGCCACGACAATCGAAATCGGTCAATAATCAGAATCGGCAAATCGGTCATGACAATGGCACCGATAATCAGCAAATAAACAAAGTGGGGTCCATAAATGATCAGCTAATCAACCATAGTATAAAGATCGGCAGTCGGTCGTGGTTATATCAAATCTGATAGCACGGAGCCATTCGTCTACGGTGAATGTGGCCCACTTATTTGGGTTAACCCACTAAGTGAATGATGAGAATGGGCCTAATAAGGCCTAAGGGAAGGTCACAATGTGGACATCCAACCATCATTGCCCATCAATGTGGACATCTAACCAACATTGCTCCCAAGGAGTGGCCTACATAGGGCCAAACAGATAATGGGCCCATGGCCTTACGTATAATCACGATGGGCCTCATTTACATCACATAGGCCTCGTCATATGGGCCAACATACATCTCATCGGGCCTCGAATACACAACAAGTGAGCCTCGCACCAGGGCCTCAAATACATCTTAATGGGCCTCTTATGTCAAGCGGGCCACATCACATGGGCCACATCAACGGGATTTATGTACATCAAATAGGCCGCACCGATGGGCCTCATATATATCAAATTGGGTCTACCCTTATGTATATTTGAGATCCGACCTATTTATAAGTTAACATAGAGATAAATGAAGTGAAAACAATATTAGCTTAATTGGAACTACCATGGCCCTTAGAAGTTTGAACAGTGGATGTCACGGTCTACTTTTAAATGGTGGGGTCCACTTGAACTTTAAATCTGATCCATCCTTATATTCATGCCATGAAAATGGTATCTCAATATGGTTTGATGGTTTGAATACAATGTATGCATCATGGTGGGCCCCACGGTCGAAACAATGGACCGTGTCGATAAGACACATACATCAATGTGGGGCCGGCGGGCTTGCTGCCAACAAAGGAGCAGCTAGATAGCTGCTGTACATGCAGCTCGCTGCACAAAAAGGGCATAGGTGGGTCCCACATAGGGCCCACCCTCAAGTATACACACACACACACACACACATTAGCTAATGCCAGGCCCTTAGATGGCCTAGACAGTCACCTGCATCAAGGAGGGCCCCACACGTGAGGTGTGTCCCACCGTCCAAGGATGGTGGACGGTTTGGATAAAACACATGCAATATGGGGTGGCCCATCTAAGAGGATGGACGACGTGGGTGAGTCCCATGGACCCCACCGTTAGCACACACACTTCCCTATTAGCCACCCGTACAGGAATCAATGCCAAGACCTCAATATTGAAATGAGGTATCTTACACTCCGTCTACCATTTGAGCCGTGGATCTAGGTCCCACTGTCCGGATGGTCTGGGTCTCATAGGACTGCTGACGTTAAAAAGGGCAGTGGGTCCCACCATCACATGTAATATAGTGTGGCCCATCCAATGGGTGGAGGACGTGGGTGGATCCTACGGACCCACTGTCCGTTCACACTTCACTGTTAGCCACCCCAACATCAGATCACACTTCACGGCTGGCCACACCCACCTCCAGTACATACCTCACTGTCAGCCACTCCCACTCCCATAGACAGTGCACACCTCACTGCTAGCAGCTCCCACCGCCCACTCACACTCACTGTTGAAACGAGGTGTCTTTCACTCAGTCTGCCACTTGAGCTATGGATCAGGGTGGGTTAACACATCAAGGAGGGCCCCACCCACATGTGTGAGACGGGCCACGTCCTAGATGGATGTTTGGGATGATATACAAACATCATGGTGTGTCCCACATGGATGGGGTCCACCAGTAGATGGCATGAATAAAATACACACATCATAGGTGGGCCATTGATCATAGGAGGAGAGAGAGAGAGAAAGAGAGAAAGGAATGTGTAGGGGAGGGACCCCGCCACTATTGGGCCCTCCCTTGAACAATACATACATCAAGTGGGTCCTACAACAAGTGGACCCTTAAATCACAACAAAAAAATAAATAATAAGAATGTGGGTCCAAGATCACCCATCGTCCACTCCTTGGTCTGATGGAAAGATAGTTGCCTAGGCTTCGATTTCAATGGAAGATGATGAAGCTTTGATGGTGGAGATGGAAGATGAGAGGGTAGGAAGTGGGCCACATACAAAACTCTCTCATGGAGGGTTAGGAGAGTTTGGACGTGTGGTGTTTTCTCTTTGCTTGGGAAAGTGATTTGAAAAAATGAGAGAGAGAGGGTTGTAAAGAGAGAGAGAGAGAGAGAGAGAGAGAGAGAGAGAGAGAGAGAGAGAGAGAGAGAGAGAGAGAGAGAGAGATGGGTGATGGATGTGGTGGGTGATGGATGTGTAAGAGACTTTTTGACTTTTGTGGTTGCTTGGTGTAAGAAAGGCATGGGTGTGTAAGAAACTTTTGACTTTAGGGGTTGCTTGGGGAAGGGTGTGAGGTGATGGTGTACTTGACATGTACTTAACCTTGATGGGATTGATTGATGGATTGAGGTGACAAGTTGTAGAGATTCTCTCAGAATTCGCACGCGCGGCGTTTTCCTCGCACCGAACGTTGGCCCACATCTCCTCGTCAGAGTATCGGATCGGCGTGCGAGTCACGGCATCAGAACCGCGGTGACGACGCGGTCGCTAAGGTACAAGTCTTGGATTGAGTCTACTTAGGTTGACTGCGTATGAATCAGGGTTGCACGCAAATACCGATTAAGGGTCGAAGGTTGCCAAAATTTGACTGGAAAGACCGTGGAAGCCTAAGGAACGGTACAGTCTAGGATACGGATCTTACACATGTGGCCCAGACAAGCATGCCGCATACGTATAGACGTGGACTCTGCAATAGCTGCTGCCGCTCCACCTATTGAAGTGCTCCCAATCAACCTGTAAAGGTTTCCGTGCCTCTATGCTCTCATAACCACGAGTGCCCCTTTTGAAACGTTAAGGACACCATCAATACCGGTGAACTTGCACCCTATAGCCTCAAGTGCATTGAGAGAAATCAGATTTTTCTTCATATCAGGAACGTGACTGACGTCAGTCAAGGTACGCTCCATCCCATCAAACATCTTAATGCTCACCGTACCAATAGCCACAATATTACAGGCATTGTCATTGCCCATAAAAACCTATCCACAATCGTATTCCTTGTAACTGGTAAACTAACTCTGATGAGGAGTCATGTGATAAGATGCTCCTGTGTCAAATATCCACTCATCTTTATGATTGTTGTGTAAGTGACTAATCATGAAAACAGACAGAACATCACCACCACTTGATTCTTCATCAGATGTGACCACATCGGCCTCATTGGAAGAAGCCGCTAAATTTTCTTTCTTCGTTTTATGATTTTTACAATCCTTCTTCATGTGTCCAGATAACCTACAATTCCAACACTTTAATTTTCCTTTGTCCTTTCCCTTGGATTTGGATCTAGGTCTTGAAAATCTTGTACCTCACTCAGAATCTTTGCCCTTCGTAATCAGTGCATCAGAAGATGCCCCCATGTCGCCGTTTAGCTTTCTCATAGCCTTCCCTTGAAGGGCTGAGATAATGGTGTCAACACTTAGGGTTTTATTTGCGGTGCACATCGTGTCCATGAAAGACTCATATGATGCAGAAAGAGAATTCAACAATATACATGCTTGTTCCTCATCTTTGACCACCTCCTCCATATCTAGAAATTTGTACATCAATTTATTAAAGTTGCTGATATGGGCTTCTAGATCTCCACCCTCTACCATCTTGAAGTTATAACATTGTAGCTTCAAGTGTAGACGATTTTCAGAGGACTTCTTTGCATAGATGTTTTCTAACTTCGCCCACAAACTAACCGCAGTTTTCTCCCTCAAAACATTATAGAGAACCTCATCTGTGAGACATAAACAGATAGAGGCTAAAGCATTACTATCAAGATTTTCTCATTCATCATCTTTCATGGTAGATTTTCGCTCCTCAAGAGCCTTAATCTTGCCTTGTTTAGTTAACAGGCTAATCATCTTAACCTTCCATAACTCAAAATTATTTTTGCTTGAGTACTTCTCAATATTAAACTTGCCGTTTCCCATTATTACTAATTCTGCAGATTCGGATCTGTGCCCCAACGATTGCTCTTATACCACTCGTTGAGGATTTATGCTGCAGAATCACACAGATCTAGATCTAGGATAGCAATCCAATAACGCCAAGTAATTACAAGAGAACACAAAGATTTAACGTGGAAAATCCTTGCGGGAAAAAACCACGGCACAAAGCGACAGAAACATTGTTGTTAGAGATATGTCTTAAATTTGACATATTTTCTTTGGGACGCTCGACTGGTCGAGAGCATGGCTCGACCGGTTAAGGGTCCACTCGACCGGTAGAGGCCTGCTTGACTCAAAGTCCAGCAAGCTCATTTTGTTGGGTGTCCGTGATGCTCGACCAGTCGAGGGTGAGGCTCGACCGGTCGACCGGGTTTCTCGACCAGTCGAGGCCCTCCTTCGACTAGTCGAGGTTATGCAGATTCTGCGCGGACTACGTAAATTTGAGGCAGTTTTCAGACTTTTCCAAAGGATGTGCATAAGTGGAGTTTTCTAAACTATAAATAGGGGTCCGTAGGGCTATTCTAAGGTATTTTAAGGCTTTCTAAAAGTTTTCCAAGGGTTCCTAAAAGGGTTTTAGGGTTATCAAAGGGTGTAGCAAGGGTGAGATTCGAGGTTGTTCGAATTGGGTAAGTCCTCTGTCTTGTAATTTCTATTTCATAGTGGATTTCTGTCGCTTTGTGCCGTGGTTTTTTCCCACAAGGGTTTTCCACGTTAAATCTTTGTGTTCTCTTGTGATTACTTGACGTTATTGGATTGCTATCCTAGATCTAGATTTGTGCGGGGGTGAATAGGACAATGCCAAATAAAACTTACAAGAGAGGCCTAACAATATGTCCTAGAGGGGGGGGGGGGGGGGGGGGTGAATAGGACAATGCCAAATAAAACTTATAACAGCGGAATTAAAAAGAATATGATAGCCAAAATAAATCACAATGCAGGAAAGTAAAACAACCTCAAAATTCAGATCTTGAGAGGTTGATACAAATGTTGTTCTAAGGACAACCTTACACCAAAAACCAGAGTTTATGGTAGGACAACCTTATTTCTAGAAAGATCTTTGTATCAAATCTCAAACCAAAGAGGAATACAAAAATAAATACAAACTGAATTGAAATAAATTGTAATCACAAATGTATTGTTCTACGGACAGCCATACACCATAAAAATGGCAGGGCAACCTTGCTGGAACAATGTTTAAAGGAAATTGAATATCAAGTTGATAAAAGAATAGCAGAAAATAAATTCTAAACTATTACAAAATTCCCACAATTCTTGAATTAAATGATTACAATATTCAACACCATACATACATCCCACAAATTAATAATTAAAGATTAGAAGTATAAATCATTCAATCACAACACAAGGGATTATAGTGGTTCGCCTGTGTGTTCACCAACTGTTAAACAACAGCCACACAGAATGCTACTCCACTCCTAATATCCTCACACAGGGGATATTAGCGTTCACTAACAAAATAGGTTTTCACAGGTTCACCCAAAAACCTTTACAATTGTTTCTTTGTCTGTGGGCTTACACAATTAAAAAAAACCCCACTTCTGAGTTTTCCTGGCTCTCCTCAGATAACTAATACAACAAGATTTTTCTGGCAAATCTTGAAAGAAACCAAAATAGAAAGGAATTTACAATTAAATGTAAAATACCTGATTATCCCCTTCGTTGTAGTAGCCTGGTAGAACCAAGTCAGAGTAGATGATTGAATGTCCAAGTTCAATGTCCAGTACTCAATTACAATGGTTCTAATTCTAATAGATTTTAAATTAAACCAAATAGGGCTTGCCTTAATTGATTTTGATTCCAAAGAAAGGGAATAACAATTCCTCTTATCAAATTAGATTGGAATAGCAGAAACAAAATCAATTAAATAAAGCTAAGGAAAGAGAATATTAAATAAGCACACGTAGCTTAGATGGAGCACAAAATTATCTCTCAAAAGTTCGACGAAGATTGACTTGAATGGATTAATTAATTCAATGATTTCTTCTGAGATTCGTGCTCTATTTATAGGTGAACAGATCGCGTCTTCGACTGGTCTAGAGAGCTCTTCGACTAGTCGAAGCAATAACAGATATTTGAAAAATCAGGCGCGATAAGCTTTGACCGTTCTACGACTGGTCGAAGGTCTCCTTCGATTGGTCATAGGTCACCTTCGACTGGTCGAAGAACTTAAAATTCATCGCTGGACTTTGAGTCGAAGACTTTCGACTGGTCGAAGATGCAGTCGACACTGTTCCTACGACTGGTCGAACAGATTCCTGGACTAGTCGAAGCCTAAAAGAAATTATCCGAATTTTGTAACAAACTCACGACTGATCGAGGAATTTCTTAGACTGGTCGAAGCAAATCTAGGACTAGTCGAAGAAGGCTTAGGACTAGTCGAAGAACAGACCAAACTCAAGTAAAATAAACATCCGACTTATGTATCCAAAGTGACCTACTTCTAAGGTCAACCTAAGGTCAGTCAAACCTCAACCATGAAGTAAGGACATTGAAACATTAGGAACAAGTGACTTTAAAGTTTAAGCCTTGAAGTCTTGATGTAGTTCAATCTTGAAATCTTGATGTAGCTCAACCTTGAAAGTGTCTGGAGTCCTTTACGAACTGCCTTGTACTCTTCTTGAAGTCTTGCATTCTTGAGTCATGTCTTGTGAGCAGTTCTTGCAGTCAAGGTTGATCTTTGAACTTGTGAGCTTTGCTTGTTATGAGCTTTGCTTGTTGTGAGCTTTGCTTGTTCATGAATGTTGATCTTTGAGAGAGCTTCACTTATGCAAGTTATATAACAGTGATTTTGGCACCACAAATTTGACAACAGACAAGGATATAAATTATAGCACTTACAATCTCCCCCTTTGTCAAATTAGTGACAAAACACATAACCACGATAAACATAAATTAAAACAACTGGTTAAAGAATCATGAACCAGTTAATATCAACTGGCTTACCTGCAAATCAATATTCAATTTTCAACATTCAACCAGTCCATTCAACTAGTTCAAACATACTCCCCCTGAGTAACATAACCAATGCTACTCCTCTAACAATCACATCGTTAAGAACAAACCATTCTCCCCCTTTTTGTCACAATATGACAAAGGAAACAACAATAAAGGAGAACTAAATAAAGGGATATATGAGAGTAAACATGAGGAGTTATGAGATTATAGCAAAAACCAGAAATAGAGATACTAAGCATAGTTTTACATAGATTAAAATCCAGCATAAAACAAAGATAGTATCCAACTCAAAATCAGTCAACTAAGTGCTAAGTTATAAAGTTATTACAGACCAGAAATCTCATATAAACTAATCAGAACCAGAACCAGATAACGGAGCAGGAATAGAGGGATCAAGTTGGTGCATGCCTTTGTTCAATCGCCTAAGATATTTGCGCATGTACTTGAATTGTAAATCATGAGCAACAGACATGTTTTCCATCTTTACATTTATATTCTCAACTTTATCCTCTAATGCACTCAGATGAGCATCAACATCAGATGGTTCAAAATCTGGATAATTTGTTGAGTCAGAATCCAGTTCCTCAAAAATGTCATCCATATTAATGTCACCACCAGCTTCTTCATGACCACCACCACCACCACCTCCTTGTTCAGGAAGTAGATCCAGCTTCATCTTATTGATATTAGTATTATTGAAAATTAGATGATGGATTGGTGCCTCATCAACCGGCATATCGACTAATATATGTGTAGCCAATACAGTCATTAAATAGGCAAAAGGAATGTCACTATGACCAGGATGGAGTCTAAACTGAAGAATGAAATAACAGATTAAGGAAGGTAAACAAATCTGAGTACCACTGGAAATAGCATGGATAACACGAACCATAAACGAGGTCAAGTCAGTTTTATTACCCGAACGAGGATACAGATTAGACACAAAGATTTTGTGGAGAATTCTGTACTTGGGTAACAAATACCTTGCGGGAAGCGCATTCTCTTTTCGTGTCCATTGAACATCCATGTTACACAAATCTCTAGTGAGCATGCGTTTTTCAGACATTGAGGGTTTATCAGTTAGGTTATGGATAGGAATACCCTCATCATTCATAGGAATGTCCATAAGGGCTGAAATTAAATGACGATCAATGTCAAAAGGCCCTTCTCTAGTAGATATTTTAAAAGTTAAATTATCCTATGAGAAAGCACTAATACATGCAAACATGGATTGGGCAATGAACCGGTATGCTGGCTCACCCCAATGTAATAAGTTAACCCAACCTACAGCTTCAAGCATAGGAAGGATGTCAAAAGGTGCAATATGATTAACATCAACAGGATGTTCAACAATAATATTACGTAATCTAATGTCCCTAACATAAGATGGATCATCATTGGGAACAAGAAGATGACGCTTAGAGATAATGGTCGATCTGGAAGAAGAAGGATCACGGGAAGTAGTTTTTCTACCTCTAGAAGCCATTTGCAACAAAGATATCAAGGAAATAAGAAGTTACAAAGGATTGAGAAGTGGGTTTACTCAAAACAGATTTTTCAAAATCCAAACCCCAAATCTCAATAAAATCCAAAATAGAAAGCTTCAAGCTAGAAAAGTAAACAATCTAGACACAAATCTGCAAGAAAAACGTAATTGGAACACTAACCTTGAAGAACATGAACAATGGGTTCGACAAGTCGAAGCTCGGCTCCTTAGAGAGGAAAAACGGAATGAGGAAGAAAGCAAAATCCCCAAATTTTAAGTGATTCCCGAGATCTACGACTGGTCATGGATATCTACGACCGGTCGAAGGTCGACTGGTCGAAGAATGACCAAAAATTCTTATTTCTTGCAAATTATTCAAAAATTGGAATTCAACCTAGCAAATATATACACTATGATACAAGTAGGCATAAATAATCATTTCAAAATGCACATGCTAAGATCAAATTTCATCTTTTTGAACCTTCTTTTATCGAGAGGTTTTGTGAAAATGTCAGCTCGTTGATCTTCGGTAGGAATATATTCTAGAGATATAACTTTTTCTTCTACTAATTCTCGAATATAATGAAATCTAATGTCAATGTGCTTAGTACGAGAATGCTGAATAGGATTTTTTGAAATATTTATCGCACTGGAATTATCACAATGTAATAACATAGAATCCTGTTTAATTCCATAATCACTTAGCATTCGTTCATCCAAACTAGCTGTGTACATGCATTACCAGATGCGATATACTCAGCTTCAGCTGTTGAAAGTGATATAGAATTTTGTTTCTTACTAAACCAGGAAACTAGACAATTTCCAATGTAAAAGCAACCACCACTGGTTGATTTTCTATCATCTAGATTACCAGCCCAGTCAGCATCCAAGTACCCAGCTAATTGGACACTAGTCTCATGAGGATACCAGAGACCGAGATTTATAGTACTTGCGACATATCTAATAATCCGCTTGACAACAATCAAATGAGATTCTTTTGGATCAGATTGATATCTTGTGCAAAACCAACACTTAGAGAAATATCAGGTCTACTAGCAGTTAAATATAACAAACTACAAATCATACTCCGATAAAGTTTTGAGTCAGCATTTTTACCATTAGAGTCTTTTGAGAGTTTCAGGGTAGTACTCATAGCAGTATCGAAATTCTTGCCATTCTCAAATCCAAATCTCTTAATTAGATTCAAAGCATACTTAGATTGAGAAATGAATATTCCTTCAGGTTGTTGCTTTACTTGCAATCCAAGGAAATAAGTCAATTCCCTAACCATACTCATTTCGAACTGTGATTTCATCAAATCTGCAAACTCATTAGTCAAGTCAGTACAGGTTGATCCATAAATGATATCATCAACATAAATCTGTACCATTAAGATATGATCATTATGTTTTTTAACAAACAGAGTTTTATCAACAGATCCCATTTGAAAAATATGACTTTAAAATTTTTTTGTTAGTTTCTCTTACCATGCCCTAGGTGCTTGTTTTAATCCATAAAGTGCCTTTTAAGCCGATACACATGATCAGTATTTTTGGAATCTTCAAAACCCATTGGCTGTTCAACATAGACTTCTTCATGTAAATCGCCATTTAGAAAAGCACTTTTCACATCCATTTGATAGATCTTTATCTTCCTAAAGCATGCAATGGATATAAATAGTCTGATAGATTCAAGACGTGCTACTGGTGCAAAAGTTTCATCAAAATCAATTCCTTCAATTTGAGTATAACCTTGTACCACTAGTCTAGCCTTGTTTCTAATTATATTTCCACACTCATCAGACTTATTTTTGAAAATCCATTTTGTTCCAATGATGTGTTTATCTTTAGGTCTTGGTACAAGATACCAAACATCATTTCTTACGAATTGGTTGAGTTCTTCTTGCATCGCAACAATCCAGTTCTCATCAGCAGGAGCTTCTTTTACGTTAGTTGATTCTATTTGGAATGTAAAACATACATAATTACATATATCCTCAAGTTGTCTACGGGTGCGAACACCGGTGAGAGGGTTTCCAAGATTTGTGTGGTTGGATGATCTTTAACAGTCCTCAACTCAAAATCAGTCTAATTCGATGAAGTATCGAGTTTATCAATGATTAAAACTACATCATTATCTGAATTAGAGATTGGTGTGTTTAAGTGATCATCAATGACAACATTAATGGACTCTTGAATCACACCAGTTCTTTTGTTCAGAACCCTATAAGCTCGACTGTTTAAGGAATATCATAGAAAAATCCCTTCATCACTCTTCGTATCAAATTTTTCCAAATTTTCACGATCTCATAAAATATAGCACTTGCTGCCAAAAACTCGAAAGTATTTGACAGTAGGCTTTTTATTGAACCACAATTCGTAAGCCGTTTTATTATTATCTTTGCTAGTGTAGACTCGGTTAATAATATAGCAAGCTGTGTTGACTACTTCAGCCCAAAAATTTTTAGAGAGCTTCATGTTATTCAACATGACATTAACCATTTCTTAAAGCACCCTATTCTTTCTTTCTACAATTCCATTTTGTTGTAGATTTTTGGGAGCAGAGAATTCATGTAATATTCCTTGGTCTGTACAGAACTTCTCAAAATTGCTATTCTCAAATTCAGATCCATGATCACTACGAATCTTACTGATTTGAGAAGATTTTTCAGTTTGAATCCTTTTGAGAACTTTTCTTACTTCTTCAAGGGTTTCAGATTTATCCCTTAAGAAGACTACCCATGTAAATCTGGTAAAGTCATCAACTATTACCAGGATATAATTTTTTTCCACCACGGCTTTCTATTCTGGTAGGTCCTATCAGATCCATGTAGAGAAGTTCGAGTGGTCTTGATGTGGTATTTGAATTCACCTTTTTGTGTGAGTTCCTTGTTTGTTTGCCTATCTGGCACTCACCACATATTTTATCTAATTTCTGAAGTTTGGGTAAACCTCTTATAAGTTCTCGTTTGCTCAATCTATATAAATTTTGATAATGTACATGTCCAAGATGTTTGTGCCATAAATCAGTCTCGTCTGTATGGACCATGTAACATGTTTGATTAGATGAGCTGGATTCGCTAATAATATAGCAATTTTCAGACGTTCTACGTCCAGTTAATATTACAGAACCCTTATTGTTTAGTATCTCACAGCTTTGATTAGAAAACCGAACACTATGGTTATTATCACATATTTGAGATATACTAAGCAAGTTATGTTTTAAGCCTTCAACATATAAAACATTTTTAAACACAGGAAGATTAAAAAGTTGAACCGTACCTTGGCCTATAATCTTGCAGTTGCTACCATCACCAAATGTGACTGATCCATCAGTCATATCTTTCAGATCCGTGAATAAAGCTTTGTCACCTGTCATATGCCTGGAGCATCCACTGTCTAGGTACCACTTTGAATGACTTGTTGCTTTGAAAGCAGTGTGAGCAACCAAGCAGGCAACTTTAGGAACCCATTTCAAAACTGTTTTGGGTTTAGGAACATAGCTGGTCTTCTTTTGTTTATAGTTGTAAGAATGACCTATAGAGTTAGATTTTAAGAGCTCCTTGAGTAAATCAATTATCTTTTCAGCTAGTGGATTTCGTTTCTGATTAAAGTTGACATGGCTGCTTCTAGGTTTTTGAAAAGTTTTTAAATTTCTAGAAAAATCTTGATAAGTACTTTTTCCTTTTGAGTTTGAGGACTCTCCTTTAACAAACATAGGAGGAGTATACTTTTGTTTAGGAGATAGATTTTTATCATAGCTCAACCCGGATAGATCGCCACATTTTCTTGATCCGGATAAAAGTTTTTCTAACTTTGGATCACCTTGGGCATATTTCCATGTGTCCTTTAGACTCAGAAGAAAAGATACTTCAGTTTTGAGTTTCTCAATTTCAGATTTCAAATCAATAATTAAGGAGTTTTTGAATTCCAAATCGCATTTTGATTTTTCAAAACAATCTGAAATTTGTGATTTTTCTAAGACGAGTGATTCAAAACATTCTTTGAGTTTAGAAAACTTTTCTTTTTGAAGTTTAAGTTTGACAGCAATTTTACAACTTTCCTTATATAGGGCATTGTAGGCGTCTTGAAGATCATCTTCATTTTCACATTCACTACTCAGATTTTCTTCACTTGTTGAGTCATTATCTGAAAATGTGAATTTGGCTAGAGTCATAAGAGCTTTAACTTCATTGCCCGACTCAGTTTCAGAATCTTCTGATTCAGAAGAAGCTTCAGAATCAGATAATTCATCCCATGTAGCCAACATACCCTTCTTCTTGGGTTTGTCCTTTTTAGGACATCTATTTGCTAAGTGCCCATATTCTTTACAGTTGTAACATTGACTATCTTTCAAAGATTTTTGAAATTTGGGTCTAAACTTCTTTTTGTCATTTGATTTTTGAAAATCAACCATTTTCTTGCTTTTGAAAATCTTGTAAAATTTCTTAGTTAAAAGAGCAATATCATCTTCTGAATCAGAATTTTCTTCTAAATTACATTTAGAAGATTTTAGTGCGATAGATTTACCTTTAGGAGCTTTAAAGTTTAACTCGTAGGTTTGTAGAGAACCAACTAGTTCTTCTACCCTCATATTATCCGTATCACGAAGTTCCTGGATCGCGGTTACTTTAGAATTGAACCGTTCAAGAAGTGAGCGTAATATCTTTGCACACACTTTACTTTCTGGGATTTTATCGCCAAGACCCCACATTGAGTTTACAATGTCATTCAATCTAGTGTAAAAGTCCATAAACATTTCATTTTCCTCCATATGAATTTCTTCAAATCTGGTTGTGAGGAGTTGGACTTTAGATTTTTTGACAATTGTAGTACCCTCGTGTGTCATTTATAATATATCCCAAGCTTGCTTTGCAGTATCACAGGAAACGATTCTTTTGAACTCATCCGGTGATAGTGCGCAAGTGATTGCATTTAGTGCTTTAGCATTTGCAGTACTCTCACTTTTCTGAAGTGTGGTCCATTGGTAATATGGTGTGACTTTCATAGATTTTGAACTGTCAACCTCAGTAACTTCCATGATAGGAGATTTCCATTCAGTCACTGTGGCTTGCCACACATTTTCATCCATTGATTTGAGGAAGATCCTCATTCTGGCTTTCCAATAGGCATAGTTGGAGCCATCAAAGGGTGGAGGCCTAGTGACTGAAAGACTATCAAAATTTGACATCTTAAATAGCTTAAATCGTTAGCTCAGGAATTAAATCCAAGAATTAAAAAGAGCTATTAGGCTCTGATACCACTTGAAAAGGCCTAGCTATATGTCCTAGAGGGGGGGGGTGAATAGGACAATGCCAAATAAAACTTATAAAGCGGAATTAAAAAGAATATGATAGCCAAAATAAATCACAATGCAGGAAAGTAAAACAACCTCAAAATTCAGATCTTGAGAGGTTGATACAAATGTTGTTCTAAGGACAACCTTACACAAAAACCAGAGTTTATGGTAGGACAACCTTATTTCTAGAAAGATCTTTGTATCAAATCTCAAACCAAAGAGGAATACAGAAATAAACACAAACTGAATTGAAATAAATTGTAATCACAAATGTATTGTTCTACGGACAGCCATACACCATAAAAATGGCAGGGCAACCTTGCTGGAACAATCTTTAAAGGAAATTGAATATCAAGCTGATAAAGGAATAGCAAAAAATAAATTCTAAACTATTACAAAATTCCCACAATTCTTGAATTAAATGATTACAACATTCAACACCATACATACATCCCATAAATTAATAATTAAATATTAGAAGTATAAATCATTCAATCACAACACAAGGGATTATAGTGGTTCGCCTGTGTGTTCACCAACTGTTAAACAACAGCCACACAGAATGCTACTCCACTCCTAATATCCTCACACAGGGGATATTAGCGTTCACTAACAAAATAGGTTTTCACAGGTTCACCCAAAAACCTTTACAATTGTGTCTTTGTCTGTGGGCTTACACAATTAAAAAAAACCCCACTTCTGAGTTTTCCTGGCTCTCCTCAGATAACCAATACAACAAGATTTTTTGGCAAATCTTGAAAGAAACCAAAACAGAAAGGAATTTACAATTAAATGTAAAATACCTGATTATCTCCTTCGTTGTAACAGCCCGGTAGAACCAAGTCCGAGTAGATGATTGAATGTCCAAGTTCAATGTCCAGTACTCAATTACAATGGTTCTAATTCTAATAGATTTTAAATTAAACCAAATAGGGCTTGCCTTAATTGATTTTGATTCCAAAGAAAGGGAATAACAATTCCTCTTATCAAATTAGATTGGAATAGCAGAAACAAAATCAATTAAATAAAGCTAAGGAAAGGGAATATTAAATAAGCACACTTAGCTTAGATAGAGCACAAAATTATCTCTCAGAAGTTCGACGAAGATTGGATTGAATGGATTAATTAATTTAATGATTTCTTCTGAAATTCGTGCTCTATTTATAGGTGAGCAGATGGCGTCTTCGACTGGTCTAGAGAGCTCTTCGACTAGTCGAAGTAATAACAGATATTTGAAAAATCAGGCGCGATAAGCTTTGACCGTTCTACGACTGGTCGAAGTTCTCCTTCAACTGGTCGAAGATGCAGTCAACACTGTTCCTTCGACTGGTCGAACAGATTCCTGGACTAGTCGAAGCCTAACAGAAATTATCCAAATTTTGTAACAAACTCACGACTGATCGAGGAATTTCTTAGACTGGTCGAAGCAAATCTAGGACTAGTCACAGAAGGCTTAGGACTAGTCGAAGAACAGACCAAACTCAAGTAAAATAAACATCCGACTTATGTATCCAAAGTGACCTACTTCTAAGGTCAACCTAAGGTCAGTCAAACCTCAACCATGAAGTAAGGACATTAAAACATTAGGAACAAGTGACCTTGAAGTTTAAGCCTTGAAGTCTTGATGTAGTTCAATCTTGAAATCTTGATGTAGCTCAACCTTGAAAGTGTCTGGAGTCCTTTACGAACTGCCTTGTACTCTTCTTGAAGTCTTGCATTCTTGAGTCATGTCTTGTGAGCAGTTCTTGCAGTCAAGGTTGATCTTTGTACTTGTGAGCTTTGCTTGTTGTGAGCTTTGCTTGTTCATGAATGTTGATCTTTGAGAGAGCTTCACTTATGCAAGTTATATAACAGTGATTTTGGCACCACAAATTTGACAACAGACAGGGATATAAATTATATCACTTACAAGGTTTCAATATTGGAAGCTTCGAGTCTCATAGTTTCGTGTGGGGACCCGAGTTTGGATCTACCAGATTTTTTCACTCTTGTCCTAGTGTTGTCCGAAGAAACTTATGGATCACACCACGCTCAGTTTGGATCTGCCTGCTTTTGGACTCTAGTCCTATTCTTGTCATGAGAAGCTCATGGACAAAGTGGATTTGCTGGATGCCGCTCAGGTAGTGACCTCAAAACCAGTCAGCTAGCTAGTGTCAAAGCTATGTGGGCCCAACATGATGTATGTGTTTCGTGCATGCTCTGCATTCAATTTTTTAATATATATCTTATATAAAGGCATAATTCAAAAAAGAGGTAGATCCAGATCACATATGGACCACACCACAGGAAAATAGTGTTGACATCCACCATTAAATGTTTCGAAGGTTGACTGTAATGTTTGTTTGCCATCCAGTCTGTTGATAAGGTCACGCAGATCTGGATGAAGGGGACTCACAAATATCAGTTCAATCCAAAATTTTGTTTGCTATATTAAGAAGTTTTTAATGATAAGAATTCAATCCTGATTGTTTCCCATGATACGGTCCAACTAAGATTTGGATTTGTCTCATCTTTGGGCTTGTGCATTAAAAGGAGCTAGTAAAATGGATGGACGACGTTGATAAAACACATACTTCGTAGTGTGGCCCATGAAGCTTTGACACCACCTTGTGGATTGGTTTTTGGGTCACCAGCCAAATGGCGTCGGGATTTGTTAGGAGCATATCAGAGGTCCCACATAGCTTCCGAACAGAGGAACTTCCTGTGGCCGGGGAGCACACACAATTCTCTTCCACATTTAAGTAGGGCAGCAGATTAGGTGAGGCAAAGGGGTAATAGCCTAGTGGTTAAGGCCCACACCGTGGGCCCACCTCTCTATTTATGTGTTGTATATCCCTACTTTCCATACATTTTTTCATATCATTTTAAGGCATGCTCTACATATGAGGCAAATCCAAATCTCAGGTGGATCACATGACAGAAAAGCTGAAAAATGAGCTATCGATGTCCTAATGAGGGGAGGGTGGGCTTGAATAGGACAATACCAAATTCTTCGAGATAATGTGGAATAAATTAACAAATAATCTCAATCGTTTAAAGTATTGAAACTTTGATTCCAAATAATTCGTAAGACAACTGTCACCTAAAATATTTAGGCAAGACAATCTTATTTCACGTCTTTGACATCAATCTTTCAAACTAGTAAGAGACAATGAAATAAATAATCACAACCAATGCATAAAGAGTTATAGTGGTTCGGTACTTAAACCCACACCTATTCCACTCTTAAAATTACTACCCTCGTAATTTTGGCTTTCACTATATCAAGGTTTTCATAAGTTCACATTAACAACCTTATACAGTTCTTGTGATTTTCATGGGCTCATCACAAAAAAAATAAAATTCCCATTGTGATTTTCACGGACTTACCACAAAAAAAAAAATTTACTGAGATTTTCGAGCTATCTCAAAAAAAAAAAACAAATGAAACAAAAGTAAATACATGGTGCTTATCTTCAAATGCCGATTTAAAAATGTAATCGAAGTTTGATTGCGGTGATCTTCTTTCTTGGTATTTGATGAAGCAATATATGTTCAACCAGAAAGAATATAGGGATCTAATGTATTTTCATTGAATAAAAGATAACTCTAATGCTGCAAATTTAATTCTCTAAATCTCAAGTAGAGTATTGATTACTTTATTACATATGATTAAAGCTAACTTGAGAAGGAGAATACAATAAGCTAAATAATTATTAGAATTACCACACGAATAGCTTGAAGAGGGTCTGATTTTCTCTCTGACTTTGAAAAGGATTTTCTGTAATTTTCGTTTTTAAAATAAGTGAGAGAAGGCCTCTATTTATAGGCGAAGGATTTGAAAATTTGGTCAGCCCGAAATTCCGTTTGGTTGGCCGGATTCCAACGATTGTATTCCAATGGCTCTCAGATTTCACTGGATAAGATAAATAAAATTTTTGACTAGCCCAAATCAAAATTCAGTTGGCTGAATATCTCTGAATTTTGAAGAAAACCATTGCTAGAAACTTGACCGAACAAATCTTTGGGTTGGCCGAACCTAAAGTTGGGCTAGTCGAACTTACAACAGAAATTCTGAAAGTTGTTGTAAACTTGCTCGAATTTTATTAGGTAAGTTGATTTTGGTTAGTCTGGCCGAACTAGCAGTTGGGCTGGCCAAACTTCTGAGAATTTACACTATCCATATTATATTTACATCCATGATTCATAAACACCTAACCTAGGGTTATTCTAAGTTTATACCACCTGATAGTAATTGACATATAAAAATAAATTTTATCTTGAACTATGCAATGTCTTTAAGGCTTGAGATGTTGGGCCGATCTTGAATTGATTTTCATGAGTTGCCAAAGACTACTAGAGTATACTTGTGTTCAATCCAGAACTTGGTTTACAAAATTTGACAACTCTAACTGTTCTTTAAAAACAAGCACTTACAAAAAGCAGTGGTGATTGAAAAACCACCATTAAAAATCTCCTAGGTCACTCTTTGATGTTTATTTGACATTAAATCGTTGATAAGGTCACGCAAACCTTGATAAAGGGAAAATACAAGTGACAACTTATTCTAAAAATTTTGTGACAACTAAGAAGATTTTAATGGTATACCATTGAAGCTCAGCAAGTTATTTCTCGAGTGTCTATCCTGGGTTACTCCAGCTACCTTTCCATGCACTAGGCTTGGTGAACAGGCTTACCAAATTCACAAACTTCAAATCCGGCTTGTGGCGGAGAGATTTTTTTATATAGGCTAGTTACATATATAATGGAGATATAAATTATAAACATTCCAAAACAATTTACATCATCAAATAAGTGCAAAATAAATCATTTTTACAATTCCAAAATTCTAAACTAGAAAAAAAAAAACTATGATAAGGACATCCATAAATTCCTACAGGCTCCTCAAGCCTATCAGTGCCCTAAAAACACACAAGGAAAAATGGATGTAAGCGACAAGCTCATGGATCGTACTGCTTGCTGGAAGGTAAGCATGACTTATCATGAACCTTTCTCAATCACGACCGATATCTCACATATATGCATAACAACTATTGCTACGTATGTTAAGCATGTTATCACATGCATGATATCATAGGTAGGCATGTTATAAGAAAATAAGTAATGAATTGTCAAGTTGTTGTGTGTAGTATTGGGAGCCGATAGGGGCCTTGCACCAAGGGCCACAACCCATGTTACTACCATACCTAACGAGCGAAGTAATTCCAGGATGATAGACTCTTAATCTCGATTAGTCCCATACTAATTGGGCACCGTGGCACACAAATATGTGCACTTAGGTTATATTTATGCATCTACAATCATGAATGCATGAATAACATATTTGTCCACATGGAATGTAACATCCTGAATTTTCGTGGCCCGAGTATATACTCGTGTCCGAGAATTCCGGGTGTTTATAATGTATAAATTGGATGCTTTAAAAATCGCACCATATTTGTTTTCTTCATTTAAATCACGTTCAGTTACATTCATGAAGGTATACTATTCATAAGAATGAAATCAATTGTATTTATTATTTTATTTGAGTAAAAGAATTTTAACAAATTATCAAATGCCCTCTCAATGGGAGCATATTACATTATCGAGTTTGCAGTGGAAAGAGGAGAGTAGCAATGGCTAACTCAACAAAGAGAAGAGTAGCAATGTCCAACCCAACAAAGAGAAGAGTGGCAATGGCCAACTCAACGAAGAGAAGAGTAGCAATGACTAACTCAACAAAGAGGAGAGTGACAACAACCAATTCAATAAAAGGAGAGTAGTAAGGGCTAACTCAACAAAATTGGTAAAGGCAAGGGTAAGACATGTATCCATCGACCTATATAAAAATAATGACGATCACTCGTAATTAACATCATAACATAACCTAAAGGGTAAATAATTGTTAATGATAAATTAAATAATTGTAAAGAGAGAATCATAGTAACATGAGAATAGGTAAAAGGCAAGATAATTCATATCAACTTAAATTAAGGTAAGCTTAAAGGAATTCCTCACATAAATTCAGAAAGGTCATGTATAATTAACATCACACCTTAACCATTATTCCCAAATGATAAATAATTAGTGGCGGTAAATTAAATATTTGCAGAGAGGATTCAAAGTATGTAAGGTAACAGAATAAATTATACCAACTCAAATTAATATAAGCTTAAAGGAATCTCTCACCTTAGCCTTAGATCTAAACCCTAGGTAGATATCCATGTAGGAAAGCTTCTACATGAAAAGCTTTCACGTGGATCACGACATTGCTTTGAAATGGCGGTGAAGACCGCACTAGTTGAAGAAGGAATATGCCAGTATGTCCAAGAGGGGGGTGAATAGGACTTTTAAAAGTTTTTATGAGTTATTTTAAAATCATATTACACTAATCCTAACAACATACATATATTAGGATTACTCAAAAATAACTCTACAGGCTTCCAAGCCCGGTAAAAGATCCAATCACAAACCTTTTTAAAAGTAAACAATATGCAGACTAGTTTATGATGGATATGACTGTGTAAGTGTGTGAGATGTGATCTCAAATATTCAGATATGTAAATATTGAAGCAAATCACATAATCAGAAGAAAAGCAATCTCAAGCACAATCATTTTTATAGTGGTTCGACGATCAGTCTACTCCACTCCCAGCAGACGCACTCAACCCTTAAGTGTGCCGAATTTCACTAAGGAGGTTTCACAGCAGTTCACCTCTAACCTAAGGTTTTAAATCAGGTTCACCTTCAACCTTTACAACCTACACTGAGGCTGACTATTTATACTCTCACGAGCAAGGGTCAACACAACGCATCCACTTTTAGGCACACTGGCCAAGGATCTTCCATAAGACCCTACCAGAGGTTTCTACACGGTTCACCTCAAACCCGAGGTTTCACAGCGGTTGACCTCAAACCTAAGGTTTTGCTGGTTCACCTTCAACCAGATGTTTATGCTCTCCACAGAGCAAGGGTCCACACAATGCACCCACCACGTACACTCCCGTCGGAGGCCTCCTTGAGGACTTCAAAGGGTGAGAACCACTTAAGACCCAATCCTACAAAGGAATGATCACAAGTGTCCTTTTGAACTCTAGATACTTATAAATAAGTTGATGAGTCCCGTTTAGCACAATGCCGAAGATCTCCTCTTCCTTGTTGATGAAGAGTCTTCTGCTCCCTTGATCCGCAACATAAATGATATGCCAATACTCGGCTTCAGGTTGGGTCAAGGTCAAGATGGAATCCTACTCTCAAAATGTTTTCCTATCAGGAAGATAGAGCAATTCCAATCTTATGAATTCAAGGCATCCTAGCTTAATAATTTGCCATTAAGGTAGTAGCTGGAGGATCCTTGAATGAGGAAGTTAATTCCCCAATCCACTCTATTAAATATCAATGATGAGGGTTGATTGGAGGATGAACTCCCTTGAGAGAAAGGGCTTTGGATATAATATATAAGTTGAAACACACAAAACCACTCTTTACTTTCTCTCCCAGCAACAATAGACAAGTCCTCTATATATAGGCAAAAGGTTCCAACGGATATAAAACTGTTACATTTATGACTGAGTTCGATATCATCGAGCAGGTTCGATATCATTGAGCGTATACTCTCGATAGCATTGATGGTCTGCTCGATGACTCGAACTCAAAGTCATACGCTTTTAAACCTTTTGCCAGCTGGTCGATGAATCGAAACAATCGTCGATGTCATCGGATTTTGAACTTCGATTCCATCGATGATAGGTTCGATCCATCGACACTTGAAAAATGAGAGAGACTTGACTTGAAATATTTCAGGTTTTCATGAATGATCGGGGAACCATCGAGATCATCAAAATTTGGAATGTCGATGATATCGATATCAGCGTCGAGGCATCGATAAATCCATCGGATTTTTCATTAAGCTTGTTGGACAGTTTATGTCCTTGTTCGATGCAATCGACCTGGTACCGATGTCATCGATATTTGAATATCGATTTTATCGAAGGGCCCCTGATCATAGTTAAACTACCCTGAAATATGCTGGAAGAAATGCGCACCTTCGATCGATATCATCGATGCACTTCCGATCTTATCGATGTTTGATTTCAGATCATATCAGAAGGAGCATCGATATATCGAAGGAATTTAAAATTTTCTTTAAAAAATAGGGGCGCCCGAAATCTTCCTGTCGATGATATCGAGTCGACTTCGATAGACTCAAGATTTGAATATCGATGATATCGATAGGTGTATCGATACATTGATAATTCGTCCAGATATGTTATGAGGTTGCTGAATATTTTTGGTCCTCTTTTCGATCGTATTGATGGGGCATCGAGGACTTGACAGTGCAGGTCGATCATATCGAGATGTGTATCGATACAATCGACGAGGTAAGAAAAAGTTAGAGATTTTCTTGTTTTGAAAAAAGTTTTCTCACCTTAAAATCATATGATTTTCTAACTTGTTTTTAAGGGTTTTATTCACCTGGTATTTTGGGTTATGGGATGTGAGGCTTTAGATTTACCTGTGGCGAGCTTGCACACATTCGGTTGAGGCAAACGCTTGAATTGATCTTCCTATCAGGCTCTGTAGACAATCTGACTCAACACTCACGTAACTTGACAAACAAGGGCACTTTCATGCTTGAGTAAGATGGAGACACCATACATATGGGAAAGGAAGAGGGCGTCTAGGCTTCTCATTTTCTTTCTCATTCTCATTCTCATTCTCTTTCTTCTTCTTTTTTTCCTCTCTCTCTCTCTCTTTCTCTTTCTCCTTCTCTTTCTCTCTCTCCTCCTTGGACATAGGGGGTATGGGCGTGTGAGTGGAGAGGGGACATACACTCCTTTTATAAAGGAGTGGGCATGTGAGAGGTGTGTGTTTCCCATCCCACTTAGATTGGGTTTCTCCAATTTTCTATTTTCTGACGATTTTTCTTTAAATCTAATTCACCCATTAGGTCAGGGTTATCGAATAGAGCCAGGGAACATGATTTTCTTGGTGATCCAAAATTTAGATTGGCGTATCTTGAAAATTCTCCTAACGGGTGCCAAAACGAACTTAATCTCAATTAACAGTCCACACTTAATGAATAGAACTCAATTTTGAGAGAAATGTATAGTCAGGATAAGAAAACGGTTAGATAAAATTTGGTGGTTAATTGATGGTGGAAAAAGCCTAAATATAAAAATTTACCTTTTGTACCGAAAGGAAGGAACTGGCTTCAACCTTCAGCAGTGTAGGATCATAGATCGGGGCCTAAATTTTGTATAACCTCGTAGTCATATAAGAACAGAGTGTGGTCAAAATTTTAGTTGCGATGGGTGGAAGGAAGTAGTTGAATCGGAAGATCCAGATTTATAAGGAGTTGTTGAGAGGATAACTTCGCACATAAGGAAAAACCTACCAAAGTGGGGTCTTCATATTTCACGCTTGATCCATATGATGGGCAATCGAAGTCATTCATATGAAGGAAAATATCCTATTATGACTGCCAACGAGGTTTCTTCACTCAATAGACACCAAAATCAACGGTTAAGGTGCTAATTTGTCAATTGTGTCACTTTTACAATGATCTAAGGGCCGAAATTTGACATGTGTGGTTAATTTATGATACATAGGAATGATATAAAATTTCACATCAAATGGATAGTGGGAACCATATGATCTAGAATTCAGGAGTCTAGGTTAATGACATTTTCGTAATTATTGCTGATATGGGAGATTTGAGAAATCTAATGGTTATACATGGTTTTAGGCACGTTTATAAGTAATTCTTATAAATGAACTTATATGTAAATCATTATAAATAAGGAATTATTCACCAAACTAATTAAGGGAATGTATATATATCAACCAACATAATGGATGGACAGATGACATGTTAAAAATAGAAGACTTGATGGTTGGTACTGTCAGTGTAGATAAGTATATGTACACTCAGTTTTGTAAACAGAAGAATGCAATGTGGGTTTCTGGAATGATTAGGGGGTAAAACATGTGTATTGTTAGATTCGAGTGTCTTGTTCACATGTGTAAGTTTCTTAGATTGTAGTTTTGATGGTGGGTTAGGCACATTCATATGTAATGAATAAGATGAATGGATCAGAATCTCAACTTGATGCGTGTACAAGTGGATGTAGAGATCAAGTAGCTAGTTTACTACGATCGGGTGGTCCAGAATTAAGGTGGACGGTTAGATGTCTCTATCTAGCAGTGCATATTTGATTGAGTGGTTGGTTATGATGGACAAGTGAGAATATTTGGGTATATTATGATCCTATCTTAAAATCAACGATCAGATTGCTTGATCTATAGATGGAGATTATTCCTAATGATCAGATTCGTGTTGGAGAATAGATGTAAGGTTAGGATAGCTAGATTGACATTGTACACATGTACATAATAAGTTAAATTTCATGGTAACACTCGAGAACTTTCAATACTCGGGTATTGAAAAGTTTAGGGTGTTACAATCTACCCCCCTTAAACAAAATTTCATCCATGAAATTTAATTACTTGTACCAGTTACATTGATTCATTTGGTTTAATTTTTCATTATATTCCTCCTGAGGTGGATATATGTGTCTAGGTGTACGTATAATTGGCTATAAGAAATCGAGATGCTACAATCTACCCCCTTAAATGAAAATCTCGACCCCGAGATTTATATACATATAATTATTTTATTTATTTATATATTTAATTTTATAGTATTTCACATATTAGTTCCCCCATTATCTAGAGTAAAGTTTATATATATATATATATATATATATATATATATATATATATATATATATATTATATATATATATATTCTGTTCTTAGTGTTTTGGGGCAACACGGAAAATGATTATAGTACGACTAATCCTGGCACACTAAACTCTTACCTGGCTAGGGTGGTGAGTTCTTTGGTATCATCCATTCTGGGTGAGTCTCGAACTTCTTCTTGATCAAGGCATTGAGTTCTTTGGTAAGCGCCTGGGATTTGGTACTTGGAACAACCCGTTTCTAACTTACTTGAATATGATTCCGTAAATCCGTGGTCCCGGTCCCGATCATTCTAGATCCTTAGGGTTATATATATATATATATACATATATATATTATACATATATATATATATATATATATATATATATATATATATATTATATATATATATAATATATATATATATCCACCATAAAATTGCCCTATGTTTCATAAAGGATATGCCCAATTTATCCATTCATTGTTAAACCTAAGTTTTAGTGTATCATATATATATATAGGGTTGTAAATTCCCAAAATTGTTTTTATATTGACAGCCTGTCACTCTCAGAATTTTAATTTATGATCCGTGCATCCAATTTATTCGAAATTTGGAATTAATTCCTGGACTTATTTATGAAGTTACAGAAAAATTTATGAGGTAATATTCCATGGTTTAGGGGTTATTTCACCATTGTGAGGTGTATAAAAGATTACTGACCAGTAGCAATTTCTACTGATTTTTTTCTATTGTTGGATTTTTATGGGATTTTGTACAGACCAATTGAGATGAAATTTTAGAGGAAGGTTTATGGAGACCTATGTGATGTATTGAAATTTTTTAAAAATTTTCTGATGTGTCTTCTTTCTGTGACTAGTGGACATTTCACAACATGTCAGAATTTCATTAAAATAGTAAAAAATTCTAGAATAATTAGAAAATATCTATTCCCATAAGGGAAACTAGTTCTTCTTAATTTTAACTCTATTCAAGGATGACTTTTAGTTCAGAACAAGTTTTTTTCAGAATTTTGGAGTTTTATTATGGGGTTAGCTAGATTCATAGTTTATAAATTCCATATCTAGCATGTTTGATGGGAAACCTGAATATGGGTTTCTAATTCCTCAACTTCCTAACTCATTTGGGAAATAACCCTAAGTATTGGTATCTAATTCATAATTCTATCCTAGTCGCATAAAGCTTATAATGGTCCATGCCCACAGGTCAAGTTAATCTCATTCTCATGCTCTGATACTAACTGTAGCATCCCAAATTTTCACGGGCTGAGTACATACTCTTGCCTGAGAATTTCGAGTGTTAATAATGTATAAATTGGATGCTTTAAAAATTGCGCCATATATATATTTTTAATTTAGATCACATCGAGTTACATTCATGAAGGTAACTATTCACGAGAATGAAATCGACTGTATTTATTATATCATTTGAGTAAAAGAATTTTAATAAATTATCAAATGCCCTCTCAATGGGAGCTTGTTACATTATCGAGTTTGCAGCAGAAATATAAAACAAATCATAAAACTATCTTCTTATTCATTCAGTATAATCTTCCATAGGGAGATGGTCCTCCATACCTTCAATCTGTACATCACCAGCATCATCTGTACGATTGGAGAGGGTCAATGCCCTACTCATAGTAATGGTTATCCTTTAAGATTAACAATAATTTAAGAGATTCATAAAAGTAATGTAAGGGTTCTGATACATCTCGTACTTCACCACTACAAGAGGTATCAGCATGCGCAACCAATCTACATAAATGCATGCCTAGCAAAGTGTGTGCGGCTCATCATGCATAGTGATCATCACAAGGTGGAATATAATTCATAAAAAACCTAGCTAGCTCCGCATTCTCACACTACGGAGATTCACCGACATGTTCAACGTTACCGTGGATTTACGAGAACACCTCAAGGCGACACAACACATGAGTCAGATGAATTACGTGACACAATTTGTTCATGGAGCAATTATTTGTGACATCCAATCCTAGAAGTGATATAACACACATTGCGAATTACTTACATTGATTTGTGCACCACTACCCAAACCCATGGATTACGAGTCGACCAAGAGAGTCTCTACTCAGAATGCATTATGTCCATGATATAATAATTGAATCATTCGTTGTGATACCTTCAACACATCACTTGCATCAAGAGAATGGAAACTGAATCATGGGGGTTTTGGAATATCAAGACACATGCCCAAGCCATAAAGGTAGATAGCATATGGCTAACAAAATAAAGAGGAGAGTAGCAATGGCTAACTCAACAAAGAGGAGAGTAGCAATGGCCAACCCAACAAAGAAGAGAGTGGCCAACTCAACAAAGAAAAGATTAACAATGGCTAACTTAACAAAGAAGAGAGTGGCAACGACCAACTCAATAAAAGGAGAGTAGCAAGGGTTAACTCAACAAAATTGATAAAGGCAAGGGCAATGCTCGTATCCATCACCCCATGTAAAAATAATGAAGATCATACATAATTAACATCATAACATAACTCAAAGGGTAAATAATTATTAATGGTAAATTAAACAATTGTAAAGAGAGAATCATAGTAACCTAAGAATAGGTAAAAGGCCAGATAATTCATATCAACTTAAATTAAGGTAAGCTTAAAGGACTTGTAGAGGGTCAAATATTGCATATTATCCCTCATTTAAATCTTGATTTTATGAACATGATAATATTTAATGTTATATTTTATATATGTTTGTGTTGTAAGGTGAATCTGATAGCATGGATTGAAAAGAATGTTAAAAGCATGGATTTAATGCTCAAGAATCACCAAGGCAAAGGATAGATCTTAGGAGGCCAAGAACGGAGAATTCTCATGCCAAAGATCCTAGGAAACCAAGTACAAAGGGTGGAGAAAAGATTGGCAAAAGCACAAGTTAAACAATAGAAAAATAGGACAGTTCGGTGCTACCTAAGCCAACTTTGGTAACTACCTAATGGGCACAAAACAATCCAGCAAGAAAAGAGCTTAATTCGGTACCACCAAAGCCAATTTCGGTAGCTACCTAAGCACTCTGCACATACAATTTCAGATACGACTTTTGTGCTACCAAAATCGCATAGAGATGTAACCTAGGGCCGACACAGATTGTGTAATTTGAGGCGGTTTGTAGAAATTCCAAGTCGGTGTGTAAGAGGGGGATGCACAACTATAAATAGGAGTCCCTAGGACATTCCTAGGCATCTTCTAAGGTTCATGAAGTGGAGCAAAAGGGTTGAGCCACTGTCTAAGTACTTTTTTCTTCTTTCTTAGTTGGTTTTTATGCTTTGTTTGAGAGACTTTAGTTCAATCATGTCTATGGTTGGCTAAATCTCTTAGCTAGGGCTAAGAGGTGAAGCTTGTAGCATGATTGAGATGTTTACTTTGCTTTGATTCATGTTTTTATTGAACGTCATTGAATTCTAGTTGATTCTAAGGAATATTTTCAGTTTTTAATGGTTTGTTGTGACTCAAATTACAATAGATCTGCAATAGCTTTAAATATCTTCTTTCTATTTGAGATTGTGGATTTAGTAAATCATGTTGTTTATCATCATCTCCTAGGCATGGTTGGGTGATGAAATTCCTTCCAATTCACCACAATTCTCCTCAATTGAGGCTAGATCAATGAGAAGTTCAGAGATTTAACCATCTCTTCTTCTAACTAGATAGGATAGGACTCTGATTCTAGTTAGATCTCTTGAATTAAACAAAGTAGCATCTCAATTACTACAAGTGGATCCTTGGCACCTTAGTTCCAACCTTTAATTAATACTTTACTCATCACTCAAAATTACTCATTTAAATTCAGATTTCTGCTTTAGTTCTTCATCTAGCTCTAGTTCTAGTTAAATTCAGAAGACATACAAGTTTAGTCCCTATGGATTCGACATCGGTCACACCGAGATTATTACTACATTGTGACTCTGCACTTGGTGTTATGAAAAAGTTTTTGGCGCTGTTGCCGAGGACTAACAGTTGTGTTTTTCTGGAGATTGATTAGTTTTGGAATTAGGTTAAGATTAGGGTTTATTTGCTTTCTAATTCTAAATTAGGTTTTTTCTGTATTCAATCTAGAAACACTAACTTGTCTTTCTGTTTTGCAGGATCCTAACATATAAACTTCTAATTTGGTAACTTCTTTCTAAATCTCTCTTTCTATTTCTAGATTTCTTATTGCTTTAGGTTTCTTTCTTTTTAGGGTTAGGTTAGTTTCTGAAATTGAGAGCTGAGAGTGTTTCATGTCCAAGTGGGTCCGTGATAACAATCGTCGTCTCTTGAGTGAAGGAGGATTGACGAAGGGTTATCTATCCATCACAGGATTAGACACCACTCGAGCTCCTCAGAGTCAACTGAAGTGATGGCTGGCAATCAACCTGCAATTCAACCTCAACCTCGGGTTGAGGAAATTTAGGATGAAAATGAGGTGCATCAAACACCCCTACCTCGTACTTTACGAGATTATTTATAACTGGAGGGGGTGAGCACACCTTCGTGCATGGTTTTTCCAGAAAATACAGGACATATGGACATCAAGCCAGGAGTAATCCAACTCCTTTCAAAATTTCATGGACTTGAATATGAAAATCTATACTTACACTTGAAAGAGTTTAATGAGATCATAGCCACTTTATATTTTTTCAACGTGTCTGAGGACATGGTCAAGCTGAAACTCTTTCCCTTTTCTTTGAAAGAGAAAGCTAAGACGTGGTTGCACTCACTACATCCATGATCTATTGGTAGATGAAACAACAAGACAAGGGAGTTGTTTCGACTAGAAACGAATAGCATTTGATTTGAGGAATTATCTCACTCAATATTAATAAAAGATAAAGCAAAGAGAATAATCATCAACTTTATTCATTCTGAATTCATGTACATCCTTTTGATCCTTTGATTCTAGGATAGAATCTCTCAAAAATGCCAAAAATACAAATATTAAGTCCAAAATATGAATTTCAGCAGCATTCCGACTCATATTGATCATATCTCCGGGGGAGATGAGTTGTGCGAACTTCTTATGCATTTCGTCCCTTATTGGCATAATAAAGGAGTGTTTGGATCCTTTTGAATTATCTGGAATGGCTTGAGGATCTAAAAAAATTGTAGCATGGCAACTGCCTCAACTCGGGCGGGTCCGTGCTACTCGTCAGGAGTAGTGCAGCGTAGGCCTTCTACACTCTGCACTCCCTCTCCTCTCCGTCTCCAATACCTGTCAGAGGCACTGGTCTTTGGAACATCTGATGCTCCAAATGGGGGGGGGGGGGGATAGGAGGGTATTTATAGGCTTTTGCACATGTGAGCCCTCGAATCCTTTGCCATGGACCCTACTTCGCATTCCCAATCCGTCCCTTTCCGAAGAGAGTTGCGCGGCCCAACATGTCCAATGCTGAGTTGCATGGACCTGCGCAACTCAATTCTCGCGGAACATGGTTCCCGCGTAACTAGGGTCCCGCGCAACTCACCCGCCTTTCATCTCTATCTTTCACTTCTTTTACCAGTTCTTCTCATTGAAGCTTCTCCCCCTAACCAAATTTTTATACCCCAACAGGAGTTCATGAAAAAATTATTCCCATATCATAAAACGAACACCCTTAGAAAATCGATCATGAACTTCACCCAAAATGGAAGATGAAACATTCTTCCAATGTTGGGAGTGGTTCAAGGATCTCGTCAGTTCATGCCTACAACACGATTTTGAAACATGGCGCATAACAAGTTTTTTCTACAATGGGCTGACATCTTTCGTGCGCCAAATGGTCGACACAATGTGTAATGAGGAATTCATGAATAAAGAGGTTGATGATGTGTGGGAATATTTTGACAAGCTACCTGAAAACATACAATCATGGGATATCTCCCCAAAACCTAGCACCACTTAGAAGCCTACTCAATCAAAGGAGAGGGACAAAATATATCTTCTAAAAGAGGACGATGATATCAATGCTAAAGTGGCTAATCTCACAAGAAAACTTAAGGCCATGGAACTTAAGAAGGATAAGGCTAAGGAAACTATTTGTAGTATTTGTGCTTGCAACATTCACATAACTGAAAATTGTCCAACAATACTTGCTTTTCAAGAGGTACTGAATGAGCAATCTAATGCCGTGAATAATTACCAAAGACCTTTCAATGGACCCACTTTAAATACATATAATCCTAGTTGGAGAAATCATCCAAACTTCAGTTGGAGGAATGGACAAACTACTATACTCCTCAAGGATTCCCTAACCAATTCCTAAATCAAGGGAAACCTCAAGAGGATCCGGTCTTAAAACATATTCAAAATCAAGAGCTTTTTAATCAGGGTATGCTCTAAGCCTTTTAAAACCTTACAAAGGCTATACAAGGGCTTGAGACAAACAAATCAATTGGGGAAAAGGGGACCCTTCTGGCCCAGCCTCTCCCCAACCCAAAACCACAATACAACGTCAGTGACCCAAGCTCTTCAAATCAAATGGAGCAAGCTAAGTCTATCACCACTCTTAGGAGTGGGAAGATCATTGACAAAACCATTCCAGTTAGGGCTGAAAAGCCTGAGGACCCGGAAGAGGACAATAATGATAGACCTAGCACTGCTCCACAAGATTTAAAACCAAAACTTCAAGGCAAGCCAATTGCGCTATTTCCCCAACGGTTGATTGCACCAAAACCAATCTCTAACTCTCAAGATATTCTAGAGGTGCTGAAACAAGTGAAGGTCAACATTCCTGTACTAGATGCCGTTAAACAAATACATTCTTATGCCAAATTTCTGAAAGATTTATGCACTACCAAAAGATGGCAAAATATTCAAAAGAAAATCTTTTTGACAGAAAAAGTGAGTGCCATCCTAAGACAAGATGTGCCACAAAACTATAAAGATCCTGGTAGCCCAACCATCACTTGTGTAATTAGGAGCTATCGGATCGAGCACGCACTTCTTGACATGGGAGCAAGTGTAAATATGATCCCTTACTTGGTTTACGAACAACTGGGTCTAGGTGAATTAAAACCTACCCGAACCACATTACAACTTGCTGATCGTTCAGTTCGTGTACTGTTACACCCCGGATTTCAGGGACCAAGTAGGTACTTGATTCCCGAATTCTCGAGTGCCATGTGTTGGGACATAAAAATGATCATCATGAAAAAGAAAGATTGACATTTAGCGAAAATACTGGATGAAGGCAGTTGCACGGATCGCGTAACTGAGAAGTTACTTGCGCGGATAGCGTAACTGGGAAGTCACTTGTGCGGATCGCGCAACCAACTGATTCAATTACAAAAGTCCCATAGCCGAGACAACAGTTGTGCGGGTTGCGGAATACGAATGAGAGTTGCGCGGATCGCGCAATCAAGAAGGCAGTTGCGCGGATCGCACAATTAACAAAGATAGCTGACACGTCTGGACGCAGAACAACGTTCCCTGTGGCACGGTCGTGGAATGAAGTTCTCCGTTGCGTGGGTTGCAGAGTCAAGAAGTTCCGTTGTGCGGGACGCGCAACCAAGAAGTTAGTTGCACGGATCGCGTAATCAAGACACAAGAATTGAGGATTGGCGTATGTGTGGGGCCTATAAATACCCCGCTTTCCCCTCTCATTTGGGGGATGAAAAAGAATTCGGAAACTGAAGCAGAGTAACTGAAGGTAGAAGAGAGAGAGGCAACGATCAGTTGCGCGGACCGTGCAAAGTGCGATATCGGTTGTGCGGACCACGCAACCAGAATATCTCTTGCGCGAACTGCGCAACCACATTATTAGTTGCGCGGGTTGTGCAAAAGTCAATCAACTTGCTTGGTGCAGGAGTTTTGCTGAGTCTTCAAATCTTCTTTAAAAGGAGAGATCAGTTGATTAATTCAACATTCTTCCTAAGTATTGGGAGATGAGTGAAGAAGCTAACGGAGTGCTGCCGGAATTTCTATCTCTAAGAAGATTAACTGATCGAATCAGTAATTCCTCCTAAGTATTGGGAGATGACCGAAATAGCGCCGAAGTGCTGCTGAAATTTATATTGAATCATAACAATCGCACTTAGAATAAATTTTCAATCTTGAGTGATCTATCTTAGAATCAAGGGATATAGAGAGGATGTAAATGAATTCAGAATCAATAAAGTGTGATGATTGTCCTTATAATGTTCCATTGTTATGTTTGAATAAGATAATTCTCCCAAAATCAAATACCTTTGTTTCCTTGTCGAAACACCATGTATGCCCTATTGGGCTTCGGAGTTTGGCGTATTTTATTCATTTCATAAGCAGTGGGGGAGTATAGCAGGCCATGAAACATATATCAGAATGAAATCAAGTGCAACTATATAAAAAAATATCTATGTCCAAACGTAAGACAAAATAAATAACAGGAGGGACTAGTCCCACAAATACATCATCCCCAAAATGATTGGACCCCTGTCTTATGCCCTGCGGCCAACCCTATAGCGAACTACGAGGATCCACCGAAGATCTGAAAATACGACAGCTCTCCTCATAGTCCACGCTCACCCCATCAAGCGCGTCAAGCTCCGTGATCCCTGAATCTAAGACAGGTTCTGGTTGGTGTTTTAAAACACCGTCCTAGAGTAGGAGTGAGTAGCTAACTTAGTGGTTCTATTAACAATAAGTCGCACATATCATCATACATAGGAACAAATTTAGTGAAAAACAATCATTCAAAGAATCCTAACCACTCTTATTAGTGCAAATACATGTTTTCATTATATGATGCATGCCCTTACTTCCAACACTCCCTCGAGCGACAACGTCTAATGATCGTAATGCCCAACACTCCCTCAATGTGACTTTGACTGCCGAATCACCAATTCTAGCTAATACAATGTGATGTGAGCTATTGGCTGAGTTGATTAAATTATGTCCATTCATCCAACAGTTTGTGGAAACTGGGACACCCTGACAGATTATTGCCCTATCCCGATCACGCGGCCCAGGCGGCCATGGCAGTATTGCTCTCGCGATCCTTGGCCTATTTTGGGTTCATCACTCCCAATATTAAAATCATACGAAGGTAATTTTAAGAAAGAGTCCTTGCTCGCGGTCACTATGGGGAGGCTCGTCACCCCAGCGTAGGCTGACAGATCGGGCACAGTGTCCTATACCACCATGCCCAGCTCCCAAGACTTGTGGGCTGCAACCGGTGATTTGTCAGTGGGCATAAATGGACGCAAGATGTCTCAAGTTCAAGCAAGCATGTACAAATATGGTTAACGAACTTGGATGGCCAATCGGTGGGCCAATTTGTCCCTACTAGATAAACTACAAACTGAACGACTTTAAGAGCGACGTCTCGCATAGTCCAATTACAGCCGACAATGCACAATTTGACTAATTGAGCCAAATTTACCCATGGGCAGCCTACCGAGGAGGCTGTCCAAGTGAATTCTGAATTTGCTGGTCAATTCGGAATAGGAACAATGTATAAATGCAACATAGTAAAGTAGACGTCGATCTACTTGTAGTTGTGAGAGAATTAAGCATGCATAATAATAAACCACAATCATTATCAGCACAAGAGTTAGTGTTTTATGAAATTCAGGGTATTTCTGGATATACATGTACATGAGTCCAAGACTTCAAAAGAACATAGGAGAAAAATGAGTACATAAGTGGTTTCGGAAGGAATTAAACATGCACGGAGTAAAATTGACAGTTAATTAATCCAATTCGAACATATAAGGGACATGCAACATGATTCTTATTGTTGAATTTACAAATTTGGGGGTGTCATGCTTAGAATTTCATATTTGACAAAAATAAATAAGACAATGCAAGCATTGGGGTAGTTGGGAACCAATATTTCTTCCCTAGTTTAGGAATCACCCATGCACAAACTCCAATTCAACAATACCATTCCATGTAAGTAACATGCAAGGCAAATTATCAAACACAATCACTAAAGTTTATCCTCGGTGTGATAAACGGCCACCTAGAGGTAATGGTCTGCACCTAGGGTTGGTTGAAGGCTCGAGGAGTTGCTCTAACGGTGTCGGGTTCGAGAAATAGTGCGTCAGGGCCCTATGCCAATTGAATTTGCATGTTAAGACACATGCAAGTGGCCTATCATAGGAAAATCTGAGGATAGTTTGAGTGATTACCTTCCAATTAGTGACAAACCACTTCTATGGCGGTGGAGCTGCAATTTCTGTTGAGTGATCATGGTAGGAGAGGGGGATCTCTCAAAATCCATCTCCCCTCCCACACTCTACACACACACACACACACACTCTCTCTCTCTCTCTCTCTCTCTCTCTCTCTCTCTCTCTCTCCCCCCTTTGCTAGAGGTTCTATGTGGGAGTGAGGGAGAGGGGGTTTAAGACTTATATAGTCTAAGTTTTCACCTAAATGGCCCTGGGGTGACAAATCTTATTACATGTGACCTTATGGGTCACTTACGGACCTTGGGGCTATCCCAATGGCCCCCTAGCCCATCCGTGCCATGAGACAGGTGTCCCATGATTTGATGAGGGGCTGTCCAAAATTTGGTGGCAAACAGATGCAGAAATTGATCGTAGGGGTCCAATTTGTGATTAATGGTCACTATCTTTCAATCAAGGGTCTGATTCGGTGGACGAGGGCAGGGACATATCTCAAATCTATGGTGCGAGTTTGGATGAAATCTAAAAGTTGAAATGTCATAATTTGTTGTCCTAAGTGGTGGGGCTAATTGTTTTAAATTTAAGATTTTTAGGCTATTGACTTGGAGAGTGCCGGCTTGACAGTGCAAATTGTCGATTTCTAGGCGTCATTTGAGTCCATTGCCTGCAGTAGAGCATAAGCCCAGTGAGGTCCACAGCTTCCCATGGTTTCGGATTTATTGGCCCCCTTTTGAGCGTTGCACAGCCCGTACAGACTATCACCAAGTATCATCGGGCAGACAGACTCTGCGGCCCGCACTTGGCGCAAACATATTTAGACTTGTTTGCGTTAGTGGCTTATTTTGTTCTAATTTAATTGGTGGTGTGCCCCATACGTTCAACCGTCTAATGTGGTCATACGGCAATCCGCTAGTGGACGCCACAGGATATAGCTCTGATTGACCTGGGTGTTACAATCTACCCCCCACCCCTTAAAAATAAATTTCATCCTCAAAATTTGTACCTGTACGTACTGCTCAAGTAAGTTTGGGTAATGTTTGCGGATCTCAGCTTCCGTCTCTCAGGTGGCCTACTCTTCTCGTGGTGCGTCCATAACACCTTTACTAGTGGGATTACTTTCTTTCGAAGCACTTGCTCTTTCTTGTCCAAAATCCGAGTGGGTCGGAGGATATAAGTGGTGTTTTCTTTAAGCTCCACGTACTCCCATTTGATGACATAAGCGGGATCGGGGATGTATTTCTTCAACATAGAGACATGAAACACATTGTGTACCCCGGCGAGGGGTGTGGGCAAGGCCAAGCGATACGCTACAGGGCATATGCGATTAAGGAGTTGGAAAGGCCCAATGTACCGCGGAGCGAGCTTTCCTTTCTTGCTAAAGTGTAGGACTCCCTTCATCAGTGAGATTTTTAGGAATACGTGGTCCCCTGCTTCAAATTTCAAGTCCCTTCGTCTTGTATCAGCATAGCTTTTCTGCCTACTTTGGGCGGCTAAGTGGCGGCATCGGATAATTTCAATCTTCTTAGTGGTCATTCGTACCAAGTCGAGCCCTCTTAATCTTTTCTCGCCAATCTTCGCCCAACAATATGGAGCCCGACATGGGTGCCCATACAAAGCTTCATAAGGCGCCATGCCAATACTAGCTTGGAAGTTATTGTTGTAGGCGACATAGGGAAGGCAATCATCCCAACTATCCTGGAAGTCTAGTGCACAGGCTCGCAGCATATTCTCCAATATCTAGCTAACCCGTTCCATTTGCCAGTCTGTTTGTGGGTGGAAGGCAGTGCTGAATTTCAATTTCACCCCCATTGCTTCCTACATCCATGTCCAGAATAAAGACATAAATCGGGTATCTCGGTCTGACACAATTTCCAAAGGAACGCCATGAAACCATATTATCTCCTTAATATATGATTTAGCTAGATCATCAGCTGAGTTAGAAGCTCAGATCGGGAGGAAGTGGGCCAATTTTGTCAACCTGTCTACGATCACCTAGATTGAATCGTGTCCCTTCCTTATCTTGGGCAAGCCAGAAATGAAGTCCATGGATATGAAATCCCATTTCCATCCGGCCAAAGGCATGAGCTGTAAGAAACCTGGTGGCCGGCGGTGCTCGGCCTTAACTTGTTGGCAGGTGAGACATTGAGACACGTATTCAGCTATCTCCCTTTTCATGTTGTCCCACTAGTAATTTCGCTTAAGATCTTAATACATTTTGGTTCTCCCTGGATGCATTGCTAATTTGGAATTGTGGGTGGCACTCAGAACTTCCTCCTTTAGTTCGTAAAGGTTCGGGATGCAAAGGCGACCCCGGAATCATAAGCCTCTATCGGAACCGATTCTCCATTTAGACTCACCCCGGTCTCTTGTTATTCCCCTTATTCTCCTTAGCAAGTCTTTGTCCCCTTGTGCCTCAATGATTTGGCTGTCAATCAATGGTTGAACGTGAACGTGGGGTATGACCTCGTACGGTTCTTCCATCGTCAACTTCATGTCGAAATCTCGCACGAACTCTACCATGCTCTATTCTTCTACCATCAATGGGGTCGCGAATTCCAGTCCTCTTTTACGACTTAAGGCATCTGCCACCAAGTGGGCCTTGCCTGGATGGTACGAGACTTCAAAATTGAAATCCTTCTAAGTCTTCATCCAGCGATGTTGTCACATGTTTAAGTCCCTTTGGGAAAAAATGTATTTGAGGCTTTTGTGATCGCAGAAAGCTCAAATTCTTCCCTGTAGAGATAGTGCCTCCATAGCTTTAAGGTGAAAATGACTATCGCCAACTCGAGGTCGTGGGTGGGATAATTCTCTTTGTGCTTTCTCAATTGTCGGGATGCATAGGCGATGACCCTGTCCCTCTGCTTAAGTACGCATCCCAAGCCCACTCGAGAGGCATCCGTATAAATGGTGTATTTGACTCCTTGCTCAGGCAAAACGAGTACCGGTGCCGAAGTTAACTTATCTTTCAGTTCTTGGAAGGCAGCTTCTACTCTCTCCGCTAGGAGAACTTAATGTCCTTTTGGGTGAGTTGGGACAATGGTCGGGCTAATTTTGAGAAGTCTTTAATGAATCGATGGTAGTATCCCGCCAATATAAGACAACTTCTTACTTTAGTAACTGAGCCCGGTTGCTTCCAATCTTGCAATGCTGACACTTTGGCCAGGTCCATTGAGATGCCCTCCTTGGACACCACATGTCCTAAGAATTTGACTTCTTCTTTCCAGAAGTCGCATTTCCAGAATTGGAAAAATAATTGGTTTCACTTGAGCGTGTTAAGGACCGCTCGTAGGTGCTCTTCGTGATCCTTTCGACTCTTTGAGTACACCAGGATGTCGTCTATGATTATGATAACGAACCTATACAAAAAATGGTCTAAAGACTCTATTAATAAGATCCATGAATACAACTGGCGCGCTCATGAGTCCGAAGGGTGTGACTAGGAACTCGCAATGTCCAAAGCTGGTCCTGAAGGCTGTTTTCTGTACATCTTCTTTCCTGACTCGTAGTTGATGGTATCCAGATTGCAAGTCGATTTTTGAGAAATATTAGACACCTCTTAGCTGATCAAATAAATCATCAATCCTTGGCAATGGATATTTGTTTCCCACGGTGACGTGGTTCAGCCTCCTGTAGTCAATACACAACTGCAAGGTGCCATCCTTTTTCTTCACAAAGAAGACCGGGGCTCCCCAAGGTGAGACGCTAGGCTAGATGAAGCCTGACTCTAGTAGGTCATCAATTTGGACCCTAAGCTCTTCCATTTCACACAGGGGCATGCGATAGGTCGGTAGGGAGATAGGCCTGGCACTCGACACCAAATCTATGGTGAAGTCAATCTCGCTTTGGGGAGGGAGTCCCAGTATGTGTTTAAACACATCGATGTAGTCTCATACAACGGGAGTGCGCATTAGTGAGGATTTGTCATAGCCTTTCTCTAAGGAAACATAACACAAGATTCGATGCAGATAGCTGACCTGGACCGAAAACGTAAAGGACGTGCCATCGTCTTCGTGGATCGTTACCGTCCGAGCTTCACTATTTATCTCGACTTTCATTGCGGTGAGTCAATTCATGCCCAAGATGACGTCGTAATGGAAGACCCTTGTGACAATGAAGTCCACATGGGTCCTCTTGCCCCCAAGTCGATTGGGCAACCTTGACACATTGTTGTTGCTTCCGAGACTGTCTCGGCCACCGTGATGATTCTCACTCCTGACATGGGAGTGGTGGGTAGTTCTAGATGCTTGACATTTGTGCATGAAATTTGTGATGTAGTGGACCCAATGTCCACTAGAAGAAATATGGGAGTACCTCGAATATGAGTCGTTACTTCAAAAGCTGTGGGATTGGGTGTGGTTGTATTCAGGCCCTCTGTCACCATTGCATAGACTCAGGCTTGTTGTAACAGGTGGGACTGATGCATAGGTCATTGTGGCAGCCTATTATGAGGTGCAGGCGGGCGGCGGAACTGTTGGGCCGGACCCAAGGCTTGTTGAGGGGAAGCTTGTATGGCTTGCTGAGGTGGTCGGTTAATGCGCTGAAGGGGTACGTAGCCGTGGTCCCTCATCTAGGAAAAACAGAAGGCCTCTGAATGGCCCACCTTCTTACAATATTCGCAAATTGTAAGTGTCGTGATGTATAAAGCACTCTTATTTATCAATTTTCGATGGGACAAAACAGCTTATGATGTGGTTAGATATTTCACTACTTGAATCAATTCAAACCCTAAAACAGGTTAGAGTTAGGGTTTTCTTACCTAGAAATGAAGTCGAAATCGCCAGAAAAGCGATTAGATCGGAGTACTTAAGCATGTATAGCAGCAGGGTAGAGTGGCAGGGAGATCCTCCCACATTTCTCACACTTTCTCTCTCTTTTCTCTCTTCTCTCTCTTAGGTTTTTCTCAAATTCGTATGGAATGAGAGAGTGAGGGTTTAAGGTCCTTATATAGGTCCAAAACTCACCAAATTAGACTCAGGAACAAAGTATACTTAAGTTATGTCCAAATACGGACTATTCTGTCTCAACAGAGCACTTCTGGCGGCCCCCCTTGAGCCAAAGGTCGGACTTAAGCTCACAGATATTGGATCTAGGTCGAGTTAAGTTTTCGTTCCAGTCAGGTTTCCAGATCACGCGTGGCGGACTAGTTTCAGTTCAACGGTCAGTGAAACTCGATCGGAGATTTCAAGTACACTGATGCGTGTATGAAATTTCTCCTGATCCAAAGGTGTATTTGGGTCAGATTCCGACGGTCTGGTTGATGGAAAGTTCGCCTTCAGGTGAAACAAGATGGAAAGTTCACCTTCAATGATCAATGTATAAAGTTGGAAAATGCAAGTTTAAGAACAAGACATGAAGATGGTTACTTCAAGTTCAATATATTCAAGCTCTACTTCACTTCAAGTTCAAAATCAAGCTACAATATATTCAAGCTCTACTTCACTTTTCTGTTGGTTCCTCGACCAGTCGAGCAGGGTGCTCGACTAGTCAAAGGCACACCCTCGACCAATCGAAGGGTTCTCGACTCGTAGTCCAACAACCATTTCAAGGCACCCTCTATAAGGTCTAGAAAAAATCCATACAAAGACCCGAGTACCACCTTAGGTAGAAATCACTAAGGACTGAATTATTTAGAAATTAGACGAAAATTAATTTAGTGTTAAACTGAATTAATTGGTAGATTAGCTTGAACTGCTTTCTATACGATCTGTAAGACCCAAAACTAGTAGAATCGCTAACGCTACATTACCTAAAAACATAGGATCAACCTCAAAACCCAATTGCTCTCGGAAGCATCTTGAAAATCCATATCGGACCTAGACTGTGCGTCAAAAGTCCGATAACCGCGAAACTATATGATTATGACCGCCTTACTGGACTTGAGTGAGAGATAGTTGCTGGGATTCGATCCCATCGCTCCACGTGCTGAATCATCCTACCTACATCGCTATACCGGTGATTTCGACTCCGTGCTTGAGTAAGAAATTCTAACCCTAATCTGTTTTAGGGATCCAAATAGAGTAAACGGTGAAATAGCTAATCTATTTCATATTATAGGTTGTCGTTCTGTCATAGATAAAGGCATAACGTTCAAACTGAGTTCGATACGAGTTTACCGATAGAAGGTGCAGACTATAAATATTTAGGTTATGGTTTTCAAGGCCTTCAATGTCAGTTAATGATTTATGACTAGCTTGATTGCTATCACATGTGCGTAGATACGATGTTTTACATATATTACATATATATGTGTACTATGTTGATTTTTAATGCATTGTATGTGTTCTTTGAAATGTTTGATTGAATATGGAATTATGATTTGTGCTTGTTATGATGGATGTTTGAGAATACATGATTGTTGTACGTGTGGCAACTCCCTTATGGGAGGATTTGCTACAATACCTGTTATAACTACTGTATTACATATATGTTGATATGTGTAGTTTAAGTGTTTGATGAAATGCCTGAATGAGAAAATGCTTGTTGTAATGTATTTAATGAGGGCGTTGAGATAGGATTCTCAATTCCCTTATCTATAGTTACAGATTCCTTTATGTAACTTATCTTACTACCATGTGATTATGAATGAAATGCCTATGTATGCTAACATATGTACTATTTGTTTATTGAAACGCTCAAATGAGATTTATGTCTAGATTGGTTGTCACATGTTGTCCTCAATTATCAAATACGAATGCTATTGTTTGGAGTGTGATTGGGGCTACGATGTAGTCCAGGCGATCGGTAATGTTTTATGATCGGTGGCCGAACTGTTTTAGCCACGATGGATACGTTCGATGAATCCGAGTCGTACGGTGATTATCGAAAGTGGTTAGGCCACGAGGAGTGCTTACGCGCTTCATGTCGATTAATTCAACGTGCGTTCGTACCAGTCGAGCTTGTCAAGTAACCCGATTGGCCTAACATATGTTCATCATGTATGGACGCTATTGCTTGAATCTAAGGTACTAACTTACCAATGTGACGCCCGTTTAACATTGGTACCTCAATCCGCTAAAACTCATGAGCTAGGCATGGTAGTATGGGATACCGTGGTCGAGCTGTCGGCCTACGCTGGGGTGACGAGTCTCCCCGTAGTGTCTAGTGAGCAAACCAAACTCGTGAGCCGAATACGGTAGTATGAGACACTGTATTCTAGCTGTCGGCCTACGATCAGGTGACGAGCCTCTCGTAGTGACCTCGAGTATACACTAGGATCACGCTAAGGTGATGAGCCTTTCTATAGTGACTTCGAGTATAAACTAGGCATGCGCTGAGGTGAGAGCCTTTCCCTAGCAACCTAAAACTGCTATCGTATGAAATTAACTAGGATTGACGACCCTAGATGGATCATTGTTCGAGTAAATGATATAAAGGGAGGTGCTTTAACTTCCCAACTTGATGTATGAATAAGACTAATTAAAAACTTGGCTAATCACTCACATGCACCGCATTGCATGTGCTTTGGTGAGGAAGCGCACGTTTATCGGGAGTGTTGCATGCGCGATCGTGAAATGATGTCCCTGAGGGAGTGCAGGCGAGGGCATGCATCATTATTACATATCATCCTTGCATTAATCAGAGTACTTAGGAATGTTTGTTGTATTACTTCATCATTACTGCTTGACTGAATTGATAACATGTTAACCTTTGCCTTGTAGCTTCACTGAGTTGATCACTCACTCCCACTCTGGGATGGTGTTTAAAACACCAACCAGACTCTGTTGTAGTTTCAGGTGATGTCGAGGTCTACGAGGTGGAGCCTGACTTCTATGACGACGAGGAGGAGTTCTCCTATTTGCAACTCTTTAGCGGGTCTATTTAGACCTGGAGTTGCGTCACCGGGGCTACAGAGATATGAATTAGCAAACATTACACTTTATCATTTTGTAATTTTGGGAACTATACATGTAATTATTTAACCTGGCGACATGTTGATACTCTGGGGACTTACAATCACTTATATGTTCTATATACTTATCATAGTCTTCCACTTGCGTAATTTAATTATCCCTAGAGTATGATATGCTGATTTAGTGTAATCCCATTTATGTTTGATGTGCTAATACAGACAACATTTAATCATCTTATCTATGTTGCATAAGTGATGTGTTGGAACTCGGGAGTTGGGCTCCTGCTCGACCCCCGATTTCTAAGGTATTACAAGTTGGTATCAAAGCCTGATTTGGATTAAACTAGACCTGGGCTATGGTAACACGACGCACACTGATGTACTTTGACTTAGGAGGGAGCGATGAAACGTAGAAACATTTGTAGGATTCCAAGTTTCTTCCGTAGGTGATCATATGACCGTTGAAGCGAAACTAACCGTAGAAATTGGACCCATAGGCATCTGTGATCATACGACACGATCCAAATCTTTTTCCAGACCGTCAATCGATGGATTTAGATCATAATTCAATCTATTCCACACTAAAACAACCCAGAAAGCGTGAATATATGCGAAATGGGACTCAAAACAACTCAAACGAACTCGAGGGCCCAAACAGTGCAAATCGGGGGGGATCCAAAGTGGACCCCGCACACAGATTCAAGCAGTGATGTCCATACATGGTACCAAACTTACCCAGATTTTCTCGGTCACGTAAAATGTAGCACTTGCTGCCAAAAACTCGAAAGTATTTGACAGTAGGCTTCTTATCAAACCATATTTCGTAAGCCATTTTATTATTTGATTTTCTAGTATAAAAACGGTTAATTATAGAACACACAATATTTACGGCTTTGGCCCAAAGATTTTTAAGTAGCTTCATACTATTTAACATTACATTTGTCATTTCTTGAAGCACTCTATTTTTTCTTTCTACTATTCTATTTTGTTGTGGTGTTTTGGGCACAGAGAATTCATGTAATATTCCCTGATCACTACAAAACTTTTCAAAACTGCTATTCTCAAATTCTGATCCATGATCACTACGGATCTTATAGACTTGAGACTCTTTTTTAGTTTGGATACGTCTAAGTACCCTTTTTACTTCATCGAGAGTTTTTGATTTGTCTCTTAAGAAGACTACCTAAGTAATCTGGTAAAGTCATCAACAATTACCAGTATGTACTTCTTGCCACCTCGACTCTCCTTCTAGTTAGTCCAATAAGATCCATATGGAGGAGTTCGAGCGATTTAGATGTGGTATTGGAGTCCACCTTTTTGTGAGAACTCCTAGTTTGCTTACCAATCTGGCATTCACAACATATTTTATCTATTTTCTGCATTTTGGGTAAGCCTCTTACTAACTCTCTTTTGCTCAATCTATATAAGTTGCGGTAGTGGACATGTCTAAGGCGTTTATGCCATAACTCAGTCTCATCGGTATGGACCATGTAGCATGATAAATTAGATGAGCTTGAATTACTCACTATGTAGCAGTTTTCAGAAGTTCTGCGACCAATTAATATTACAGAACCATTTTTATTTAAAATTTTGCACCCTAGGTTAGTAAATTTTACGCTATGATTATTATCGCATATTTAAGAGATGCTTAATAAGTTGTGTTTTAACCCTTCTACATATAAAACATTCTCAAATAAAGAGAGGTTAAAGAGTTGAACCGTACCTTGGCCAACAATCCTGCAGTTGCTACCATCATCGAATGTAACTGAACCATCAGTCATGTCTTTAAGATTGGTGAACAGACCTTTGTCACCAGTCATGTGTCTGGAGCATCCACTGTCTAGGTACCACTTTGAATGACTTGTAGCTTTGAAAGCAGTGTGGGTAACCAAGCAGGTAACCTTAGGCACCCATTTCATTACATTCTTGGGTTTAGGAGTATAGTTGGTCTTCTTATGTTCGTAGTTGATATAAGACCGACCCATTGACTTAGATTTTAAGAGCTCCTTAAGTAAATCAACAACAATTTTCTGAGCTAAAGGATTACAATTTTGATTTTTATAGTTGATATGATTGCTTTTAGGTTTTAAGGATTGAAAAGTTTTAACATATTTATGATAATTTTGATTTAGACTTTTCCCTTTTGAGTTTGAAGACTCTCCTTTCACAAACTTAGGAGGAGTATTCTTATGTTTGGGAGGAATACTTTTGTCGTAGCCCAATCCAGATCGATCGCCACATTTTCTGGATCCGGATAATAGTTTTTCTAACTTAGGATCACCTTGTGCATACTTTCATATGACCTTTAAACTCAAAAGTGAAGAGACTTCAAGTTTTAGCTTTTCGTTTTCAGATTTTAAGTTTTCAACTTGGGAGGTTTTGAAATCTAAGTCACCCTTAGTTTTTTCAAAACAGTCTGAAATGTGAGATTTTTCTAAAACAAGAGAATCAAAATTTTCTTTAAGTTTTGAAAACTTCTCTTTCTGAAGTTTAAGTTTAACAGCAATTTTACAACTCTCCTTGTAAAGGGCATTATATGCATCTTGAAGATCTTCAATTTCATGATCGCTATTTAGATTTTCTTCACTAGTTGAATCATCATGATCTGAAAATGTAACGAAAAAGTGAACTTGGCTAGAGTCATAAGGGCTTTAACTTCATTACCCGACTCGGTATCAGAATCTTCTAACTCAGAAGAGACTTCAGAGTAGGAAGATTCATCCCAAGTAGCCAACATTCCTTTGCTTTTAGGTTTATCCTTTTTAGGACATTTGTCTGCTAAATGCCCATATTCATGACAGTTGTAACATTGACTGTCTTTTAAAGATTTCTAAGTTTTAGATTTAGATCTTTTCTTTTCATTAGGTTTTTAAAAATCAACCCTCTTTTTACTTTTGAAAATCTTATAAAATTTTTTAGTTAAAAGGGCCATATCATCTTTAGAATTTTCTAAATCCGAATTACTACTAATTTCTTGAGAAATACTTTTAGAAGATTTTAGGGCGATGAATTTACCTTTAGGAGATTTAAAGTTTAACTCATAGGTCTGTAATAAGCCAACTAATTCTTCAACCCTCATATTATCCATATCACGAAGTTCTTGGATCGCAGTTACCTTTGAATTGAACCATTCAGGTAGTGAGCGTAGTATCTTTGCACAGACTTTACTTTCTGGGATTTTATCATCGAGACCCCACATAAAGTTGACAATGTCATTCAATCTAGTATAAAAGTCCATGAAAGTTTCACTTTCCTCCATACGTATTTCCTCAAATTTGGTTGTGAGGATTTGGACTTTAGATTTCTTGACAATTGTTGTTCCCTCGTGTGTCATTTATAAAACATCCCAGGCTTGCTTTGTAGTATCATAGGATATAATTCTCTTGAATTCATTCGGTGATAGTGCACAAGTGATTGCATTTAGAGCCTTTGCATTGGCACTACTTTCACTTTTCTGAAGATTAGTCCAAGTAAAATAAGGTGTTACTTTTACAGTTACAGATCCATCGGTACCAGTTACTTCAGTGGTAGGAGGGGTCCAATTAGTCATTATGGCTTGCCACATGCTCTCATCCATGGATTTTAAGAAAATCCTCATTCTAGCTTTCCAATAGGCATAGTTGGAGCCATCAAATGATGGAGGCCTAGTGACTGAAAGGCTATCAAAATTTGACATCTTACAAAGCTCAGATCGATTAGCTCAGGAAATTAATCCAAAAGAAATAACAATTAAAACGAGCTATTAGGCGCTGATACCACTTGAAAAGGCCGAGCTATATGTCCTAGAGGGGGGGGGGGGTGAATAGGACTATGCCAAATAAAAATTATTAAGCGAAATATAAATAATAAGATAGCCAAATAAATTGCAAATAACCAAAGAAAATAACAACCTCAAAAATCTAGTACTGAGAGGTTGATACAAACTTGGTTCTAAGGACAACCTGACACCAAAAACCAAAGGTTTATGGTAGGACAACCTTACTAGAACGTAAGTGAGTATCAAAAACTCAAACTAAAGAGGATATGAAAGAAATAGAAACTAATCTATTACAACATTCACCACACAATGCTGAAATGTATAGATTACAACATTCACATCCACAAATACATCCTACAATCTTAAATCATAAAAGATAAAGAAAATAAACCACACATCCACCAAACACAAAGAATTATAGTGGTTCGCTTGTGTGTACACCAACTATTAAACAACAGCCACACAACTACTCCACTCCTAATATCCTCATACAGTGGATATTAGCGTTCACTATGAAAATAGGTTTTTCAAGGTTCACCTAAAACCCTCATAATTGTGTCTTTCAAGTGGGCTTACACAATTCAAAAAACTCCACACTCTAAGTTTTCTAGATCACCTCAGACAAACCAAAACAAAGAGATTTTTCTAGCACAATCTCAATGAAACCAAAATAAAGAATTTACAAAGCTGTAAAATACCTAGATATTCTCCTTTTGATGCAGCCCGAAAGAACCAAATCGGAATAGAAGTTCAACGTAGAAGTTCAATGTACACACTCACTTATGAAATGGTTATAGGTTTTAGATTGATTTTAAATTAAATCACCTTGGGCTAGCTTGATTTGATTTTGATTCCAAGAAATGGGAAAACTTCAATCTCTCTTTCAAATAAAATTGGAATGCAGAATACAAAATAAAATACAAAGAAAGCTAATTAAAGAGAATATATAATGAGCACTAAATAGCTTAAGAAAATCACTAACTTATCTCTCAGAGCGGTGTATTGATTTAGCTTGAATTGAATATCAAACTCTAAAATTCGTGTTCTATTTATAAGTGAAGAAATCGCACTCTCGACTGGTCCTGAGGTCGATACGACTGGTCGTAGGACCAACTAACTTTTGAATATTTGGGCGCGATAAGATATAGCCATTTCACGACTGGTCGAAGGACCTGCTCGACCGGTCGAGCGGCCTCCACGACCGGTCCAGTCTTATCCACGACTGGTCGTGTGGAATTCAATTTAGTTGCTGGACTTTGAGTCGAGCCTACAGGACTGGTCGAGCACTGTTCACACGACCAATCGAGCAATCTCCAAGACTGGTCGAGACTTTAACAAAAATTCCTAAAAATCAGTAACAAACTTAGGATTAGTCGAGGAATTCTTGGACTGGTCGAGCCAGTGATAAGACTAGTCGAACATAGTCCAAGACTACTCGAGAAATAGTCTATGCACTTATAAAGTGACCCAATTTAAATTACGTATTCAAAATGACCTAACCAATGGTCAATCTAAGGTCATTCATACCTTATACATATTGTATGAACATTGAAACTTCTTTTCCTTCGGTTGATAGATGATCATTGAAGTTCACGAAACTTAAGATCTTGACATATATAGAAGCTTGAACTTGAGACCTTTTGAAGCTTGAATTTGACTAATATTGAAGCTTGAGCTTGAGGTTCAAAGTATAAGAACTTTGTCTTGACTTGAAGCTTTGAAAACTTGAACTATTGAAGCTTGAAAGATTTAATTCACACTTGATGTTGTACTCAAACATGAACATGTAATCTTACATTTGAAGTTCTTGAAGTAAAGATCTTTGTCCTTGTACATGAGATGCACTGTCTTGAATATGTAGATGCGCTGCATAAGACACAGATTCCAAGAGGTTTTGACACTACAAAATTTGACAATCATAGGAGCTAGGAAACATAGCACTTACAGAAACCTACATATTAGGTCTAACAACATCCATACAATGATAAATTACTATTTTTTTTGGTTTTCAACATGTTTGAACATGAAATTGGTGTTGCATGATCATCTCATATTTGATTATTGCATGATTTTTCCTATAACATGTATGATTGTATTATTTCTTGTTGTATTCTTATACTATGAGTGGTATATTGTCCTTGGTCTCTTCGGTAATCCAGTACTACACGCATACACGTCTAACTCATGCTATTAAGAGTAGTTGCATTTATATTAACAACTTGAAACTTTATGCTCAACATATTATGTGCATGATTTCACTTGTGCTAGAAGATGAACTCTTAATTATTGAAGTGTTATTGAATACAACCTATTCTCTGGGTTGGTCAGGAACTGAGAATTGTGAGGGTGAACCTGTTGGTTGGACTGCCCTGTGACCAGACTGACTGATTTGGGTGGACACGAATGGGCAATAGTAGTGGGACTACATGGGTTGCTTGCACCCGATGTTGTGCGTTACGTGCTTGCCTGAACTTGGGCAGTCTAGTCCACCGATTGACCAACTATGCTTGTTAACCATGTTTACTCATGCCTGTTTGGAACTTGGAACACCCCTCGCCCACTGACGACCACTGACAACAGCTGGAAACTGATCCACAGTCTCGTGAGCCGGGCATGGTGGAATGGAACACTGTGTCCGAGCTGTCGGCCTACCCTGGGGTGACGATCCTCCTCGTAGTGACTGCAAGTGATCCCGCTTTCTAACACTCCCCACGTGCTTGCAATCGGGGGTGGGGACCCCGATGAGATCAAGGATCGTAGGGTCATGGCCTCGCGCGTTGAGGGGTCCGAGCCTCGAAATGGATGAGAGCATTGATATTGTTGGGGTGTACCAGTTTTCCCAACCTGTCGGATGAACGAAATTAACTAAATACTCGGCTAACATTATTCATGCATCGCATTAGCTAGGATTTGGCGACTCGGTAGTTGAGGTTACAATGAGGGAGTGTTGGTCATGCGCGACCGTAAGACGAAGTCGCTCGATAGAGTGTTGTGGGTGAGGTCATACATCATACATAACTCATGCATACACATAATTAACAAAGACTAGTTAGTGATTTATAAATTTATACTTTTCATTAAATTCATCATGGAATTGTTATTTGATGTAACTTATGGCTAATGGCACCCACTGAGTTAGCTACTCACTCCGACTCTAGGACAGTATTTTAAAACACCAACCAGACACGTCATTAGATGCAGGTGAGGTAGAGCTCGACTAGCTGAGCAGGGTGAATATGGATGAAGAAGAGGAGTTTCCCTGCTTCCAGACTTTCGGCGGATCCTTCTAGTGTGAGTTCGGGCTACCACGGGGTATAGGCCGGGGCTCTAGTCACTTTGGGACATGTATGGGTGGGACTAGTTCCCTATTTAGATGATTTTAGATGTGGTTTGGATATTTTTATATTTAGTGACACTTGCTACTACTTTATGACTTACTTATGCTTCATGCCTTGCTAAACTCTCCATTGTTTATGAGATCATCCAAATGTAATTAAAAGCTGAAGCCCATTGGGGCACCCATAGCACCTGAGAATTCGGGAGCCGAGTTCCTACACGGCCCCTGAAGACTCGGGGTGTTACCAGATCTCTATGGACCAAATCCCAGTGGTCAAGGGATTCCCTAAAGTATTTCAAGAAATACTAGGATTTTTGCCTAGGAGGGAGGTAGACTTTGGTATTGACCTAATATTAGGGACTGCCCCAATTGCACTACCCGCTTTCCATATGGCACCAGTTGAGTTGGCAGAACTCAAGAAATGATTAGAAGAACTCCTGGATCAGGGATTTATCCGACCATGCGTATCTCCTTGGGGTGCACTAGTTTTGTTCGTAAAAAAGAAAGATGTATCCCTACGGCTATGCATTGATTACGTACCACCGTCTGAATCAAGCTATGATAAAGAACAAGTACCCCCTTCCTCGCATCGATGACCTCTTTGATCAACTTAAAGGAGCATAATTTTTTTCAAAGATTGATTTGAGATCAGGATACCATCAACTAAGGATCAAGGACAAAGACATACAAAACCGCATTAAGGACAAGATATGGGCATTACGAATTCCTATTAATGCCCTTTGGCCTCACAAACGTGTCAGCCATCTTTATGGACCTTATGAACTGCATTTTTAAACCATACCTAGATTAATTCGTTATAGTCTTCATCGATGACATCTTAATCTATTTCCGAAGTAAAGAAAAACATGAAGCCCACCTACGGACAGTCCCAAGCCTGCTAAAGAAGAATCAATTATTCATCAATCTCTCGAAATGTGAATTCTGGAAGGAAGAAGTCAAGTTTCTGGGACATGTGGTGAACCGCCAAGGAATAACAGTCAACCCGGCGAAGGTCGAAGCCATACTCCAATGGGCCAAGCCCGATACCATTACCGAAGTCAGAAACTTCTTAGGGCTAGCAGGATACTATCAGCACTTCATTATGGAATTTTTTAAAATAGCTCAGCCGCTAACCAACCTAATAAAGAAAAATGCGTGGTTCCAATTTGATGAAAAGGCCGAAGAAGACTTCCAGGAACTCAAGAACAGGCTAACCTCCTCCATCGTACTCACTCTCCCTGAAGATGGAGTAGAGTTTACAGTGTACACAGACACCTCTCACGAAGGACTAAGATGTGTACTCATGCAAAACAACAAGGTGATAACATACGCATCTAGATAACTGAAAGCGCACGAACAGAACTATCCAAGTCATGACCTGGACCTAGTGGTCGTAGTATACGCCCTCAAAATATGGAGACACTACCTATATGGCAAACCATTTAAGCTCCACACAGATCATAAAAGCCTTAAGTACATATTTGGACAGAAGGACCTAAACATGCGACAACGCTGGTGGTTGGAGACCCTCAAAGACTACAAATTCAAAATACAGTATCACCTAGGGAAGGCGAACCTGGTAGCCAATGCACTTAGCCGTAAGAAGCTTCATGTCTCGGCTATAATGCTCGAAATGGGAGAATGGCAACTGATGGACTTCATAAAAGATTTCAAAGTCCAACTAAATATAGGAGAGGGAATGTACTTCTTGGGAATCTATCCATAGAACCGTCACGAATACACCAGATTATCAATGCACAAGAACTGGATGACGAATTGTAAGAATGCAACCTGAAGGCTCCAGAAAGTACAGATCCACAATGACACGTTGGCGCTAATGGAGGGATTACATACCGCGACAAGATATGCATACTGAACGTACCCAGATTGAAACAAGCAGTGTTAGACGAGGCTCACTATTCTAAAGAAACTATCCATCCGGGGAGTACCAAGATGTACTAAGACATGAAACGTCACTATTGGTGGAATAACATAAAACAAGAGATAGCCATGTATGTGACTAAATGCCTGTTCACTCCCCAAGTATAGGGTTATGATGTAGTAATAAACTCGGTAAGATCGAGGTCGAATCCACAAGGATTGAAACCTGTACGTTATCTGAAAATAACCAGATCTAGAACTAGGCTAAGATGAAATCTAAACCAATTATGATTTGAAGAATAATGGTGAAATATTAATCTAAATTTAAAGAATTCAGAGAAGGGAACTAGGGATTCAGGGGATCCACTTGTAGAGATCAGGGAATTCTATGGTAAAAGATATCAAGATTGAACCTTGGTTAATGCAGTTTCAATAGATCAGACGGTTATAAATCAGAATGGATTCCAATACAAAACCATGCCTATGAGACAAAGCCAACAACAGAGTTCAACCAATCCACAACCGAACTGTATGATGTATGAGCGTCAGGAAGAGTTTCGTCATCCAACCATGCCTAGGAGACGATGGTGAACAACAGGGCTTCCTAACCCCATAATCAGAATTAAGCAAAAGGAAAACTCAAGCCATCACAGATCTAATGTAATATTAGTCACAAAAAAATCATTAAAAACCAGAAGTATTCCCATTAATCTAGCTGCAATCAATCAACAATTCAGTCTAACATGAATCATAACCATAGAAGCAGACCCATCAAGCTACAAGCTTCACCCCTTAGCCCTAGCTAAGGGGTTTAGCCAACCATGTTGGCTAGATCATGCCAAAGTAAAAATCAAAACAAAGAAACTACTAACCTCTCTCTCTCTCTTCATGTGAGACTTCCAAAGCTTCAATGCCTCTCTCTCTTCTTTTCTTTCTCTTTTATAGGTGTGTTGGTTGGCTGGAACGGCTGGAGTCGGTAGAGAGCTTACGCAGTCTCTTTCGCACTTACGCAGCAAAAGTGTAGAAATAGCCGCGTTTGGAACGTGTTTGCGAGACAGTGAACGGTATGACCGTGATTCTGACATCATAGGAAGGGTGAAAACCCCCTTCTCCGGCTTGTGGACGGTCTGGATCATTGGACCGATCCTCTCTATGCACGTATAACAGCCCGAAAAATCCGGACGATTTTCGGACGTGTCGTAGACAGGGCCCACGGACGGAATTGGCGCTGGTGCTTGGTGGGGTCCATGATTGAGGTCAGTTGGGAAATCCACACCATCCATTGCACTCTCCTCGAAAAACTGGTCGGACATGACTGGCTTTGAATCAGAGTTGTGGTGTTCCACAGGGTTTTCAACCTACCATCCGTTCTGCTATTGAATGGTTGAAAATCCAATGATTTAATGTCTTCAAATTCCATCAGCTAGGCGTAGGTTGTAGCTGCCCTAGGAAACGGATGAACGGTTTCGATTGTCCATTTACACAATGGATGGGGCCCACAATTGCGAACCGAAACCAGACAGCCTTAACGCTGTTTCAAAAACGGAAAATTCCGTTTTCTGCTGAGGTTGGTGGGGCCCATTACTGAATTCGACGGAGGAATCCACGCCGTCCATTAGATGCGTGACAAAAAACGGCCAAAGATGAACGGTTTTTAATGTCCATTGATGCGTCCAAAAGAAGAAATCACGCTAACTACTTTTGAACGTCTCGAGACAGCCCGCTTATGGCCTTTGTATTTCGCACGTGTGTATGCATGGGTGCCAAAGGTCAGCAAGGTTTTGTAGTGTTCGTGGCCCTCTACAAAATGGATGGCTTGGATCAACCGTACGGGTGATGGGTGGGGTCCACAACTTCGGTAAAAAACGGACAGCGTCCGTTTTTACGCTAATTGGAAACGGCAACTGCCGTTTTTAAGAAAACGACACGGTCAGCGCTGCTGACCGCGTTACGCTGAGCTGGTGCGATGCTGGTGCGTGCGTACTCTTTGTACACACGCTGTACATATGGCCCACCGTGATGTTTACGAGAAATCTACACCATCCATCCTCTTTCTCATGTTATTTTAGCCATCAATACCCAAGTTGAGGCAGTTCCAGATATCAGGTGGGCCCCAAATTGGAGATTAATGGGCTGATCTGTCCGTTGGACCACTTTCCAAGATCTTCAATGGCTGAAATTTAATATGTATGGTTAATTTATGGCCCCCATCACATGTATGAAGTTTCGAGTCAATCGGATGGCGGGAACCATGTGATCTTGCATTTTACACCAATTTCAGGCTTCTTTAGCGTGAACGGCTTGATTTTCTCGGATCCTTGGCATGTAAATTCTTCAATATCGGTCCTCTGGAGTCCGTCCCTTGCTGTGGTGATTTCAGAGCATCAAATACACACTTTTAGCACCTTTTTGTAGTCCACACTTGCAAATGTACGTTGCATCACAAACACGATTAAATTAGGATTTTAAATGGTGGCATGTTCATAAATCTGGTAATAACTGGGATCTAATATGCAATATTTGACCCTCAACACAACCCCCAACCAGCATTTTGCTAGTCCCGAGCAAAACATGCGAAGAATAAGTTGAGAATTACAGGGCAATTTCCATGAAACCGAGTGATATTTTTGAAGAACGATTCAGATATGAGAAATCTAAGATTCATGAATGTTGGGCATACATTTCTCCTGGAGGTAAGCGCATGGTAGACTTCATAATCAAGTTCAAATATTAATCCATTAACTAGAATAATTCTCCACATTGAGTTCCATGAGTGTATAATGTGATCTCAGCTTATCAACATTAAGATTTACTTCTCTCTTTCATGATATCATTGGTAATAAATAAGAAGACTCATGACAATCCAAACCTAAACCAAAACCTGCCTCATAGATCAACATTCCATCCCTTGATTTTTCCACCAAAATTAATGCTAATGAAAGGAATCAAATCCTCACCTATAGGGAGCAAACCTATGGTGAAGATTAATCGCCCAAAAATCCCTTTTTTTTTAATTAATTTTTTTTATTTTTTTTTTCAAAGTCAACCATGGGGAATCGACTCTACACCTATGGGGAGCAAACCCATGGTGAAGTCCATTCGCCCAACCCTTTCCGCAGGCAGCTATCTTGTAGTTGGATTTTCTCATTTTCTTTCATTCTTCTTATTGAACATGATGGACAAATTCCCCAGGTTGGTTCCTTTCATGCTTACTGATCACAAAGTCAATCCTTCAATATTGAACTGAAACCTCAATGCGTAAGAGAGATGTGATATGTGAAATTATGACTCCATCAATGTTTTAAAGCTTCTAATCATGAATTGATAATTCGAACTCAACTGTGAAATCTAACAAATAACGAGATCCAAGAGTCATAAATTACCAACATCACTTATCTTGTAATTCTAAATCCAAGATGGCCATCAAAATCACTTCGAATTCACAGAAATTCCAGAAAAATTAAAATTTTCACAGTTTTTGCTCAAGACCAAGAAAACACTGATTAGGAAACCTAATCTCCCACCCCCAACCTAAAATCTACATTGTCCTCAATGTAAAAGATGTAAGCATGCAATGCACATGGGACAACGAAAGTAAATGAGAAGTGATGGGAAGATAGTACCTGGGTAACGAGTCGAGAGAGACTTTTTCGTAGAGATATCAACATGAGAGCGGGTCAGCACAAGAGTGAAACCAATCGAAAGTAAACACAAATAACAAAAATAAACTCCTACCTATACCACTTTCGCAGGTGCTCTCGATTGCATTTAGCGTATGCAATAAGCCTTTAAACCTCTAGGTTGCCCCTAGTGGACGAGTTGTAGTCTCGTGAGGGTTTGCAGTAATATTACCCACAAATATTGAACTATCTAACTAGGAAAATGAAATGAATTGAAAAGCTGGGTTGCCTCCCAGGAGCGCTAAGTTTAACGTCTTCAGCTAGACCAAAGTGACTACCCTAGTCCTATGCAAACAGGAAACCTACATATACCTCCATCAGACTAGGAGATCATTCCTGGTAAACAGGATTAGTCAGAGGCATGGACATGTCCTCTGAATCAAATTTCTCGACAAATGGCTTTAAGCAATGTCCATTTACTTTAAACTCCTTGCCATTGTCGGGGTCTCTTATCTCGACTGCCCCATGAGGATATGCAGTAATAACAATGTAAGGGCCGGTCCAACGAGATCGAAGCTTACCCGGAAAGTGATGTAATCGAGAATTATACAAAAGGACTTTCTGACCTGGCGTGAATGATTTTCATAGAATATGTTGATCATGAAACGCCTTCATCCTGTCCTTGTAAATTCTCGAGTTCTCATACGCGTCGTTCCGGATTGCTTCAAGTTCATTTAATTGAAGTTTGCGTAGCGAGCCAGCGTTGTTCAGATTGAAATTCAAAATTTTGATCGCCCAGTAGGCTCTATGTTCCAATTCCACAGGCAAGTGGCAAACCTTCCCATAAACGAGTCTAAAGGGAGACATTCCAATAGGGGTTTTAAAAGCAGTACGGTATGCCCATAAGGCATCGGTCAATCGAATTAACCAATCCTTACGGTCAGGGTTAACCATTTTCTCCAAAATGTGTTTGATCTCCCTATTAGAAATCTCAACTTGCCCACTTGTCTGTGGATGGTATGGGGTGCTCACCTTATGAGAGATACCATATTTCTTCATTAAACTCTCGAATGGTCTATTACAAAAGTGTGAGCCCCCATCACTAATGATGGCTCGAGGCCGAATCGGGAAAGGATGTTTTCTTTCAGGAATTTAATGACCGTGCGATGGCCATTAGTTCGACACGGAATCGCTTCGACCCATTTAGTGACATAGTCTACGTTAAGCAAAATATATAAATTCCCAAAAGATTGGGGAAATGGCCCCATGAAATCGATGCCCCAGCAATCAAATGCCTCTATGATAAGAATGGGATTCAAGGGCATCATATTTCGACGGGACAATGCTCTCAATTTCTAACAACGCTCACAGGCTTTGCAAAACTCATGAGTGTCCCTGAACATAGTGGGCCAATAGAAGCCACACTGCAGAATTTTGGCCGTGGTCTTTTTTGCAGAAAAGTGACCACCACAGGCCTGTGAGTGACAGAAGGAGATGACACTCTGATGCTCATCGCCTGGCACACATCTCCTCAAGATTTGATCTGGGCAATATTTAAACAAGTATGGATCATCCCAGAAGAATTTGCTCACCTCGGTGAAAAATTTCTTCTTATCTTGCGCAGTCCAATGTGTCGGTATGGAACCTGTGGCAAGATAATTGGCGATATCAGCGAACCAAGGTGAATGAGAGACTCTGAACAACTGTTCGTCAGGGAACATGTCGTTAATCTGCGTCGTCTCAAAGGAATTAGAGGGATTAAGGTGAGAAAGATGGTCAGCCACTAAGTTCTCTACTCCCCTTTTATCTTTTATCTCTAGGTCAAATTCCTGAAGTAGGAGGATCCATCTTATCAGGCGGGGCTTAGCATCATTCTTAGACAGAAGATACTTAAGCGCTTAGTGATCAGTGTAAATAATGATCTTGGATCCAATCAAGTAGGACCTAAATTTGTCCAAGGCGAACACTACGGCTAAGAGTTCCTTTTCCGTAGTCGAGTAGTTCACTTGGGTAGGATTTAGAGTGTTACTTGTGTGATGAATAACGTAGGGTTTCTTATCTTTTCTCTGGCCTAGAACTGCCCCAAGAGCATAATCAGACGCGTCGCACATAAGTTCAAAAGGAATGCTCCAGTCAGGTGGCTGTATGATGGGTGCACTAGTCAATATGCCCTTAAACTTAGTGAAAGCTTCCTGACATGGTTCAGTCCACTCGTATGGTGCATCCTTTTGAAGTAGATTACATAGAGGACGAGAGATGAGACTAAAGTCCTTTATGAATCTTCTATAAAACCCGGCGTGTCCTAAGAAGGATCGCACGTCCCTTATGTTCTTGGGTGGAGGTAGGTTAGAGATAAGATTGATCTTTGCCTTATCCACCTCGATTCCTTTGGATGAAATAATATGTTCAAGGACAATTCCCTTCTGAACTATGAAATGGTACTTCTCCCAATTAAGTACCAAGTTCTTTTCTTCACATCTTTTCAGCACACATTTAAGACTTTCCAAGCACTCGCTGAAAGATGGACCGAAGACAGAGAAATCGTCCATGAAGACCTCTAAATATTGCCCCACCATGTCAGAAAATATGCTCATCATACATCGCTGGAAGGTGGCAGGAGCATTACATAGTCCAAACGGCATCCTTCGGTAAGCAAAGGTGCCATAGGGACATGTAAATGTAGTCTTTTCTTGATCTTCAGGGGCGATCTCTATCTGGTTATAGCCCAAATACCCGTCAAGGAAACAGTAATAGGAATGACCAGCTAACCTTTCCAAGATCTGATAGATGAAGGGCAAAGGAAAGTGGTCTTTCCTCGTAACGGTATTTAATTTCCTGTAGTCAATGCACATCCTCCAACCAGTAGTAACTCTGGTTGGCACGAGTTCATTATTGGCATTGGCTACAATGGTGATCCCGGACTTCTTAGGAACCACCTGAGTTGGACTCACCCATTGACTATCAGATATAGGGTATATGATACCCACATTCAATAGTTTAAGAACCTCGGCCTTAACCACTTCCTTCATGTTTGGATTTAGTCTACGTTGTGGTTGTCAAGCGGTCTTCGCATTATCCTCAAGATATATGCGGTGAGTACAAATCGAAGGGTCGATTCCCTTGAGGTCCGCGATTGTCCATCCAAGGGCTCCCTTATGCTCCAGGAGAGTATATATGAGCATACTCTCTTGTTCTTTCTCAAGGTAAGTAGAAATCACCACCGAGTATGTCTCATCTTGACCTAAGTATGTATATTTTCAATCAGAGGGCAAAGGTTTTAGGTCAAGCTTTGGTGACTTGAGGTTAGACGGTAGAGGCACTTTATCAGTTTGGGGTAACTTTTCAAATTGTGGCCTCCACCGGTTAACTTCAAGTACCGGTACCGCATCAAGCATGACACACGTCTCCCTAATTATGTTATCATCAAACTCATGGGAGTGGGTCAGGCACGTCTCTAGAGGATCAGAGGATAAGGTAAGGGGTGTCCTATCTTCCACGAAAGTATCGATCATGTTAATATCGTGGATATCGTCATCTTCCTCTACCCGTCTGCTAGTGTTGAAAACGATATTCATTTCTAGTGTCATATTCCCGAAAGACATACTCATGACACCATTCCTGCAATTGATAATTGCGTTTGAAGTGGCAAGGAATGGGCGACCAAGAATGACGGGAATCTGAGTGCTTGTATTGTTGATGGGTTCGGTATCCAGGATGATGAAATCTACGGGGTAGTAAAATCGATCAACCTGGACTAACACATCCTCAATTATTCCTCTTGGTACACGAACAGAGCGATCAGCAAGTTGTAGTGTGGTTAAGGTAGGTTTTAATTCACCTAAACCCAACTGTTTGTATACCGAGTAGGGAATAAGATTAACGCTCGCTCCTAAGTCAAGAAGTGCGTGATCAATTCGATAGTCCCCAATTACACATGATATAGTTGGGCTACCGGGGTCTTTGAATTTTTGCGGCACATCTTGCTTTAGGATGGCACTCACTTTCTCAGTCAGGAAGATTTTCTTTTGAATATTTTGCCGTCTTTTGGTCGTACATAAGTCTTTCAAGAATTTGGCATAGGAAGGTATTTGTTTCACGGCATCAAGTAGAGGAATGTTTACCTTCACTTGTTTCAACACCTCTAGAATATCCTGAGAGTTAGAGAGAGGTTTTGGTGCAACCAACCGTTGGAGAAATGGAGCAACCGGCTTTCCTTGAAGTTCCGGTTCTAACTCTGGTGGGGCATAGCTAGATCCATCTTCTTTATCCACTTCCTGGTCCTTAGACTTTTCAGCCCTAACCGGAATGGTTTTGTCAATGATTTTTCCACTCCTAAGAGTAGTGATGGATTTTTCTTACTCCATCTGATTTAAAGAGCTTGGGTCGCTAACTTCATATTGCGATTTAGGATTGGGAAGAGGTTGAGCTGGGAAGCTCCCCTTGTTCCTAATCGCATTTTCAGCCTTAAGTCCTTGTATTGCTTTTGTAAGGTCTTGAAAGGCCTGTAGCATACCTTGATTGAAAAGCTCTTGCTTTTGAAAATGTTTCAGAACCGAATCCTCTTGAGGTTTCTCTTGAGTTAGATTTTGATTTAGGAAACCTTGAGGTGTAGCGGTTTGTCCATTCCTCCAACTGAAGTTTGGATGATTTCTCCAGCCAGGATTATATGTGTTAGAGGTGGGCCCACTAAAAGGTCTTTGATAATTGCTTACGGCATTGGATTGCTCATTCAATACCTCTTGAAAGGCAGATATAGTTGGGCAATTCTCAGTAGTGTGAATGTTGCAACCACAAATACTACAAACAATTTCCTTGGCCTTATCCTTCTTTAATTCCATGGCCTCGAGTTTTCGAGTGAGATTGGCTACCTTGGCGTTAATATCATCATCCTCTTTCAGGAGGTACATTCCACCTTTTTCTTTGGAATGAGTAGGCCTAGGCGTAGTACTCGGTCTAGGGGAGATGTCCCATGTTTGTGTGTTCTCAGCAAGTTTATCAAAGTAGTCCCACACCTCATCGACACCTTTATTCATAAACTCCCCATTACACATTGTCTCAACTAATTGGCGCATGGGAGACGTCAGTCCATCGTAGAAAAAGTTCGTGATGCACCACGTTTCAAAACCATGTTGTGGGCATGAACTGACAAGATCTTTGAACCGCTCCCAACATTGGAAGAATGTTTCATCTTCCCTTTGGGAGAAGTTCATGATCGACTTCCTAAGGGTGTTCGTCTTATGATATGGGAAAAACTTTTTAATGAACTCCCTTGTCATGTCATTCCATCTGCCAATAGATTGAGGACATAATGAATGTAACCACGTCTTGGCTTTCTCTTTCAAAGAAAAGGGAAAGAGTTTTAACCTGACCATGTCATCAGACACGTTAGGAAAGTATAGGGTAGTCATGATCTCATCGAACTCTTTCAGATGTAGATATGAATTCTCTGACTCAAGCCCATGAAATTTAGGAAGGAGTTGGATCACCCCTGGCTTGATATCCATATGTCCTGCATTCTCTTGAAAAACCATGCATGAGGGCGTACTCACCCCCGCCGGTTGTAAGTAATCTCGTAAGGTACGAGGCGGGGGTGCTTGATGCACCCCATTCTCATCCTGGACATCTTCTACCCTAGGTTGGGGTAAACGAGGTTGATTTCCAGCCATATCCTCAATTAACTCAGGGGAATTTGAGCGGTGTCTAGTCCTGCGATGAACAGTTAACCCCTCAACTAATCCTCCTTCAGTCAAGAGACGTCGAGTGTTGTCACGAGCCCACTTGAGCATGAAACACTTGCAGTCCTCAATCAAATTCTAAACCTAATCCTAAGAAGGGAAATAAAAATCTAAAAAGAAAGAGAGGGTTGGAAGGAAGTTACCAAATTGGAGTTCCTAAATTAAGATCCTGTAAAAAGAAACCAAAAAGAGACTAGTTCCTAAAAATAGAAATTCTAAAGTTAGAAAATTCTAAGGTGAAAACAAAGTTAGTTTCTAGAAAAGGAAAGTTTCCTAAACCTAAAATTAGAAAGTTTCTAAAAATAAAGGAAGAATGAGTTAGTTTCTAAAATTAGGAGTTTCTAAAAAGGAAAATAACTAACCTAGTTTCTAAAAACAAAAAAGGAAGGTTCTAAACCTAAAGTTAGAAAGTTCTGAATTAGAAATCCTAATCCTAAAATAGAAAGTAATGTGAGTTTCTAAAAAGGAAAAATTTCTAAAATAAATGAAAGCCTAGAAATAGAAAAGTTCTAAAAATGGAAAGTAGAGAAATTCTAACCTAAAATTAGAAAATCCTAAGAAGAGAAATAGCAGTAAACTAGTTTCTAATTTAGAAAAAGAGAAATTCCTAAGAGAGTATAAAATTTCTAAAACAAAAGAGGAAAGTTCTTAAACTAGAAAGTAAGTTAGTAACAGAAATTCTAAAAATAGAAAGTAGAATTTAGAAAGAGCTTACCGAATTAGAAATTTCTAAAAGGCCTACAAAACAGGAAAGTTAGCTTCTAAACAGAATAAAATAGGAAACAAAATTAGATTCTAAAAGAGTTAGAATTAGAAACTTACTAAAAAGGAATCCTAATCTAGAAATAACAAGGAAAAAAAATAATAATAATAATAAATAAATAAAATAAAATAAAATTAAGAGAGAAATTACCAATTTAGAAACCTATCTCAGAATCCTACAAAACAAGGAAGTTGGGTTAGTTTCTAAAAAGGAAAAACTATCAAAAAAATAGAAAGTTATTTGAGAGAAAATTTCTAAAAATTAAAGGAAAACCTGAATTAGAAAATTCTAAAAATAAAACCTAAAAATTAAAAAGTTCCTAATCTTAAACTAATCCTAAAACCGGTTAATTTCAAAAAAAACATAACCGTCAATCCCCGGCAACGGCGCCAAAAACTTGTTCACTCCCCAAGTATAGGGTTGTGATGTAATAATAAACTCGGTAAGATCGAGGTCGAATCCACAGGGATTGAAACCTGTACGTTATCTGAAAATAACCAGATCTAGAACTAGGCTAAGATGAAATCTAAACCAATTGTGATTTGAAGAATAATGGTGAAATATTAATCTAAATTTAAAGAATTCAGAGAAGGGAACTAGGGATTCAGGGGATCCACTTGTAGAGATCAGGGAATTCTATGGTAAAAGATATCAAGATTGAACCTTGGTTAATGCAGTTTCAATAGATCAGACGGTTATAAATCAGAATGGATTCCAATACAAAACCATGCCTATGAGACAAAGCCAACAACAGAGTTCAACCAATCCACAACCGAACTGTATGATGTATGAGCGTCAGGAAGAGTTTCGTCATCCAACCATGCCTAGGAGACGATGGTGAACAACAGGGCTTCCTAACCCCATAATCAGAATTAAGCAAAAGGAAAACTCAAGCCATCACAGATCTAATGTAATATTAGTCACAAAAAAATCATTAAAAACCAGAAGTATTCCCATTGATCCAGCCGCAATCAATCAACAATTCAGTCTAACATGAATCATAACCATAGAAGCAGACCCATCAAGCTACAAGCTTCACCCCTTAGCCCTAGCTAAGGGGTTTAGCCAACCATGTTGGCTAGATCACGCCAAAGTAAAAATCAAAACAAAGAAACTACTAATCTCTCTCTCTCTCTCTTCACGTGAGACTTCCAAAGCTTCAATGCGTCTCTCTCTTCTTTTCTTTCTCTTTTATAGGTGTGTTGGTTGGCTGGAACGGCTGGAGTCGGTAGAGAGCTTACGCATTCTCTTTCGCACTTACGCAGCAAAAGTGTAGAAATAGCCGCGTTTGGAATGTGTTTGCGAGACAGTGAACGGCATGACCGTGATTCTGACATCATAGGAAGGGTGAAAACCCCCTTCTCCGGCTTGTGGACGGTCTGGATCATTGGACCAATCCTCTCTATGCACGTATAACAGCCCGGAAAATCCGGACGATTTTCGGACGCGTCGTAGACAGGGCCCACGGACGAAATTGGCGCTGGTGCTTGGTGGGGTCCATGATTGAGGTCGGTTGGAAAATCCACACCGTCCATTGCACTCTCCTCAAAAAACTAGTCGGACATGACTGGTTTTGAATCAGAGTTGTGGTGTTTCACAGGGTTTTTCAACCTACCGTCCGTTCTGCTATTGAATGGTTGAAAATCTAATGACTTAATGTCTTCAAATTCCATCAGCTAGGCGTAGGTTGTAGCTGCCCTAGGAAATAGATGAACGGTTTCGATTGTCCGTTTACACAATGGATGGGGCCCACAATTGCGAACCGAAACCAGACAGCGTTAACGCTATTTCAAAAACGGAAAATTCCATTTTCTGCTGAGGTTGGTGGGGCCCATTACTGAATTCGACGGAGGAATCCACGCCGTCCATTAGATGCGTGACGAAAAAACGGCCAAAGATGAACGGTTTTTATTGTCCATTGATGCATCCAAAAGAAGAAATCACGCTAAATACTTTTGAACGTCGCGAGACAGCCCACTTATGGCCTCTGTATTTCGCACGTGTGTATGCATGGGTGCCAAAGGTCAGAAAGGTTTTGTAGTGTTCGTGGCCCTCTACAAAATGGATGGCTTGGATCAGCCGTACGGGTGATGGGTGGGGTCCACAACTTCGGCAAAAAACAGACAGCATCCGTTTTTACGCTAATTGGAAACGGCAGCTGCCGTTTTTAAGAAAACGACGTGGTCAGCGCTGATGACCGCGTTACGCTGAGCTGGTGCGGCGCTGGTGCGTGTGTACTCTTTGTACACACGCTGTACATATGGCCCACCGTGATGTTTACGAGAAATCTACACCATCCATCCTCTTTCTCATGTTATTTTAGCCGTCAATACCCAAGTTGAGGCAGTTCCAGATATCAGGTGGGCCCCAAATTGGAGATTAATGGGCTGATCTGTCCGTTGGACCACTTCCCGAGATCTTCAATAGCTGAAATTTAATATGTATGGTTAATTTATGGCCCCCATCACATGTATGAAGTTTTGAGTCAATCGGATGGTGGGAACCATGTGATCTTGCATTTTACACCAATTTCAGGCTTCTTTAACGTGAACGGCTTGATTTTCTCGGATCCTTGGCATGTAAATTCTTCAATATCGGTCCTCTGGAGTCTGTCCCTTGCTGTGGTGATTTCAGAGCATCAAATACACACTTTTAGCACCATTTTGTAGTCCACACTTGCAAATGTACCTTGCATCACAAACACGATTAAATTAGGATTTTAAACGGTGGCATGTTCATAAATCTGGTAATAACTGGGATCTAATATGCAATATTTGACCCTCAACAATGCCTCACTTGCTAACAAGTTAAAGTGGAACATCAAAGACCTGTAGGACTACTGCAACCAATCGAAATACCTCAGTGGAAATGAGACTTTATATCCATGGACTTTATAGTAGGACTCTCCAGGACAAGAAGGATTCATGATTCAATATGGGTAGTAGTGGACCGACTAACCAAATTCGCTCACTTCATTCCCACGTAGATCATCGCCTCAATGAACGAATTGGCAAAGACATACATAATGCACGTGGTTCGACTCCGTGGAATCCCGACGGCAATCATATCCGACAAGGACTCCCGCTTCACCTTAAATCTCTGGACCAAGCTGCTGACTGCATTAGGGACTTCCTTAAACCATATTACTGCATTTCACCCCAAGAAAGATGGATAAATAAAAAGAGTGAATCAAGTGCTCGAAGATATGTTGAGAGCCTGCATCTTGGACTTCAAGGGGAGTTGAGACGAATACCTCCACCTCACCGAATTTGCCTACAACAAAAGCTTTCAGGCAAGCATCGGCATGGCCCCATTCGAGGCCCTATATGGACACCCCTGCCGCGCTCCACATTGTTGGGCAGAGGTGGGAGAGAAGAGTGCCCTAGGACCTGAAATCATCCAAGCTACCTCTGAGAGGATCAAATAATAACTAAACGTCTCCAAGCCGCACGAAGCAAACAGAAAAACTATGTCGATGTGTGACGACAAATGCTCGAAATTGTTGAAGGAGACAACGTATTCCTGAAGGTGTCTCATATGAAAGGCATGATGCGTTTAAGAAAGAAGGCAAACTTGATCTACGGTACATTAGCCCATTTGAGGTACTAGAGAGGGTAGGGGAGGTAGCCTACCACCTCGCACTACCTCCATAGTTGGAAAATGTTCACAATGTCTTCCACATCTCCATGCTAAGGAAATATGAACATTACATGTCTCATGTCATCAACTGGGAACAGATAGAGCTAAGGGACAATGCTACTTATATGGAAGAATCCGTGCAAATTCTCAACCGCAAAGAACAGATCCTCTAAACAAAGGTTATTCCACTAGTAAAGGTCTTGTGGTCACACCACAACAAAGAGGAAGCGACATGGGAACGTGAAGAGGAGATGAAGGGAAAATACCCCAACCTTTTCGACCAAGACTAATGCCAAGGTGAGAAAATTTCGGGGATGAAATTTATATAACAAGGGGAGACTGTAACAACCGAATCACCCAAGCTAGGCTTGAATAATCCAGGTTATTATGATAATACCCCACTATCTTCCCTAACAAAACTCGTTACTTGTATACGTGATACTAAAACACCACCCGGCTGCTCACTAAGGTTGGATCTAATACATAGGCTACCCAAACAATAGAACGATTTGCCCAAAACAAAGATTGTAAGGAGCACACCAAAATCACCAGTTAACCCATATAACAAAATGCAAAAAGGTGACACATTAAGCCGATAAATGATGTGGACCTTTGGGAACACATCTTAGTCATCCTAAGGAGATCGGAGTTCAAACTTTACTGACAAATAGAGCGTGAAAAATGAAGAATACTCATCCAATCTCAAGACAAACGGACAGTACAACGTAGTGTAAACAAAGTCAAAAGACAAACGTACGAAATGGCACAATTGTAAATTAAGGGAAGCCTTTCACACGACAACCAACGTAAGTGGGAAAGAAGAGGTTTACTCCAGCGGTGAACGTCACCGAAAAATGGTCTGGGCCACACCAAACTCGGATCCATACCAGAAAATTTCCCACACCCTAACACAAGTACACGAACCAGATGAACGGAGTGGATCTACACAATTATCATCATAAGTGGACCCCACCAGAATCGCAGACCGAGCAACACCTTCTACTTGCGATCAAATTCGCGAACCGATAGTATCTCCCGCCCACGAAGGTGAGATTCCAAGAACCCATAATCGAACAGATTACACCACCAATCCTTGATCCAAGAAGGATATGGACCGTCCGATCTCTGCTGGAGGGAGATCCGATTACAACCAAGAAATCGAAAAGTCTAGAAAACCTCCATGATCCAGGGAATTCTCCCACAAACCGCGGGAAGAACAGGCGCTGTACGTTATCATAGGACCCACCAACCGAAGCAAATCCGAACCTATGCGGTGGGAGGACCTGAGCCTTCCCCAGTAAATCCAAACCACACAGAAGAGGCCGCCTTTGAAGAGGAGTCACCTTCCTCACATAAGGTTACGATCTACGTAGTGATCGTTAATCCCATCTGAGGATCTATGTCATCCAGATGATATTACCTGTAAATCCGACTTGGTCTCCGAAATAAAAGGAGAGACCAACAAGGAAGTTTTATAAACAATGCAGCTGTGGATAGCAATCACGCTGCTCCGTCCTTGCGCAACAAGATTAACGTAGGAGTTACGCACGAAGAGTCTAGAGACTCTTACATCCTATAAAACCTCCTACTTCTGACGCTTGAGAAGACACAACAAGAGAGAGAGAGAGAGAGAGGATGAAAGAAAGAAAGAAAGACGAGGACGCGCAAGTATCAGTCGCCAAAAAATCATCTCGATCCACTGCCAAGTTCGGCACAGGTCTGAGCATCCGTCTTTTTCACCTTATTTCCTTCGCTTCTTTCTTACCGAACCCCTCCTCCTTTCGTGGCAATAAGAAGACAAATTCACCGCAACGAACTAATTCACCGCCGCAGAACAATGCCCCCTTAAACGTCAGAATGTTTTAAAGAGAAAACAGGTAAAATCTCGTTAAAGATCCCCTCTAGATTTGCCAAAGTTAATTACTCTAATAACACTATAGACTAAGCTATAAAGGTGACTATTTAAACCTTGTGAAATAGGATAAACTAAACCTTAAAGGATAACTTTCGGCCTACAACCTGGTAGAGGATGACCAAACAACTAAAGGTGAGAGTTTTCCTATAAATTTTGTGACAAGATAAACTTGTCTTATTAGTACCTGTTTCACATTATTGTTCTTCCTTCTGAATTCTTATTACATACTTTCCCTCACTTTATTACTATTTTGCACGCAAGTCATATGCTGGAAATCCCACTTTAGTGATCATATGTATTATCATGGACGTAATGTGTTTCGGGTAATGGCCCTCTTGGTTGGCACGTAATCCCATGGGTTGGTGAGTGGTGCACAATCTATGTAAGTAAATTGTCATACGTGTTACATCACTTTTCGAGATTGGATGTCGCAAATAGTCACTCCATGAATACATCGTGTTATGTAAATCTCTCAATCGCATAGTTATGTCACCCTGAGATGTCCGCATAAATACACGTTAACGTTGGACACGCCGACGAATCTCCGTAGTATGGGATGCGGAGCGAGCCGGTTATTCTCAACTATTTTCCACCTTGTGGCCATGATCACTATGTGTGATGGACCATACGTAACTTTCTAGGATTGTATGTCATATAAGATGTTTGTGCATACCGATACCACTTGTATCTGTGGAGTATGAGATGTATCGGAGCCCTTCTATTATTTTTTATGAATCATTTGAATCATCATAAACTTTAAAGGACAACCACCACTATGAGTAGGGCGTCAACCCTCTCAAACCAAAAAGATGTTGCAGGTGAAACATTCGTTGATGATTCTGACGAGGATCAATATGGAGAAGAGGCGACCAAATGAGAAAGGAGGACAATCTTACAATTTATTTGATTATTTGCTTTTACTGCATTCTTAGAATGATGTAATAAGCTCCCATTGAGAGAGCATTAGATGATTTGCGAACTCTTTTATTTTAAATGGAATAAGAATTACAGGTAATTTCTTTCTCATGAATACCCACTATTATGAATAAAGTGAGGAAATATTCTATAAACCTCAATTTTGAAATAAAATATGCATGCATTAACGCTTGCAACTCCCGAGACGAGCACGGACTCGGGCCACAAAAATTCGGGGCGTTACACTTAGGGCCTGTTTGTTAAATCTGAAATCCGAAGTTTGAATCTGAAGTTGGAAAATTAATAGTGAATCTAGAATAACTTGTTTGTTAAGTAACGTCGGAAATGTTTGAAATATATTAATTTGACACATTTACCTATATGAAACAATTGTGATTGAATCCCTATCTTTAAAAACTCCATAAAATTCACTAAAATGTTTATTTGTCATCCAACCTATTGAAAAGGTCAAAAATAGCTAGATGAATAGATCACACAAATATCAACATGATCCAAAGCTTTTATGACCCAAAAGAATTTTAAATGGTCAATCACCACTGTTTCTTATACAAATGTCCATCTACGATTTGAAGCTAATTTATTTTTGGGATCATGCCTAAAATAAGCTTTCAATATAGATGGATGGTATGGATGTAGTCACATATATCACAGTAGGCCCCACGATCACGGTCCCACCCACCTCGGTGGATCCGGGGTCACACCAAACCCGCTCCCCCATAATGGGGAGGCAGATTGGCTAGTTCCCCTGCCACTAGCCAATAGCTATTGGCCAGTGTTCTGTGGGCTCCACCATCATATATTCATTTCATCCGCTCTGTCCATCCATGTTTATAAGTCATTTTATGGCATGATCCAAAAAATGAGGTATATCCAAATCTTAAGTTGATCACATCATAGGAAACAGTGTCGATTGATTGCCCACCATTAAAAACTTATTAGGCCCACAAAAGTTTTGGATCAAGTTAATATTTGTTTTTCTCTTCAATCCAAGTCTATATGTCTTAATCAACAGGTTTGAGGTCCAATAAACATTACAGTGGTCATTAAGAGATTTTTTATGGTGGGTGCTTAATCACTATTATTTTCCTTTGTTGTGGTCCACCTGCGACTTATATATGCCTCATTTTTTACATCAATGATCTATTAAATGATCTGCAAAAATGGATGACTGACGTAGATGAAACACATATATCATAGTGGGCCCACAGCGCACTGACCAATAGCCACCCGGCTAGTGGCGCCGTCACTGGCCAAACGACGTCCCCATGTGTGAGCCAGATTTCATGGGAAAGCCTTTCCTAGGAAGTCCACTGCTGTAATCTAGGTGGGGCCCACCATGATGTTTGTGTGAAATCCACCTCGTCCATCCATTTTGTGAGATAATTTTAGGATATAGTGTTAAAAATGAGTTGTATCCAATACTCAAATGGGATCTAACTAAGAATGACAATATGAAGGGTACTGATGGCATGTAAACATCACTGTCAACCCCAGGGAGGTTTCAACGACAAGATTTTTCCTACCCACCTTTTCCTTTAGTGTGGCCCACTTAAGTCTTGTATCCTCCTCATTTTTTGTCTTAAGTCCTAAAATGATCTCAAAACACGAATGGACAGATTAGATTTATCACAAACATAACGGTAGACTCCACCTAAGATTTCAGCACAGGAATTTCCTACGAAAAGCATTTGCGCATAATTCGCACCCCAAATCTGGGATGCGATTATGTACTGCCCCACCAAGATCTACCTAAATATGGACAATTAAGGGCTTTGTGGGGCCTATCATGATATATATGTTTTATCCATACTGTCCATTCATTTTTTTATATTATTTTAGAAATTAAGACAAAAAAAAAACAAGGCAAATCTAAGGCTTAAGTGGGCCACACTACAAGAAACTGTGGGAATTGGGTGCCTGTCATTAAAATCTTCTTGGGGCCACATAAGGCTCTAATCAAGTTGATTTTTGTGTTTTTCCTTCATCCAGGTCTGTGTGACCTTATAAAGAGATTTGATGGCAAATAAGCTTTACGGTGGATATCAGGAAGGTTTTAACGGTAGTTGTTCCTGTCCCACTACTTTATGTGGTGTGGTTGACTTGAGCTTTGGATGTGCATCTTTTTTCAGATCATGCTTTAAAATGATATAGAAAAGTTGATAGACGGTGTAGATCTAACACATAAATCATGGTGGGCTCAAAGAAGTGCCCCATGTTAAAAGATGAAATGTGTATAATGCAAGGGAGAAAATCTTTGTCGTAAAGGACAATTTTGGATTAAAAAATAATAATCACATACCGCATTCTTGATTCCCCATTAAGCTATACTCCTATCACAGAAAAATTTCGGCATAAAATGGTGGAGCGCTTTCCTTCTTCCACGTTAACAAATACCACTAAACATGAAACATTTTCCAAATTCCACATTAAGTACAAAAATTCAGCGTTAACAAACAGGCCCTAAGGCATCCGAGGGTCTTAGGCCAGTACTTTGTCACGGGTGTCCTCTTGTTCTCTATTGGTTTACAAGTACCTGGTTACTCAAGGAGGTGAAGTGGAATGGAACAAATTTGAGCAACAACCATGATTATCTCTTACCTCACTGTGGACCAATTAAATAAGATGCCTAATCAAATAACCCCACGTTAAGGAATGAATTGGAATCCATCAGCATTTATGCTTTGCGTGTCTCATTTAGTGGCATGTGGCCAGTCAAATCCTGCCCCGTCGTGGCCTCACGTACACAGTGGTACGCCAGCCTCACGTAATCCGGTCCAGTTGTAAATATTGAGACGACAAGTAATATAGATCCAGATATATGGGGACCATTGATGGGGACATCTCACGCACAAGCACGCCCCCCCTGCACGTATGCAAGGAGGAGAGCCCTACCATTGATTTGGATAGATGACGACGTCTAGGGAGGACCCCCTAGTTAGAGGACTACGTTTTGGTTCCTTAGATTGGACCCGATCATCATGTAAATCCCATAATGGGTTCTCATTATCGTGGCCCACTATTCCAATTGATCTAGTGCTTTGAGTTTTGGTTATTATTGTTATTAGGAACATCATGGACGGTTTAAATTATTTTGATTAGTTGTTAATTGGGGTTACTTCGTCTCTTAGTAATAGGTTGCACACATTGTGCGAGTTTTGGGGTATAAGATTTTATTATAAATAGGCACCCCTTGTAGTCTTTTTTTTCATTGAAGATGATTAATAAAATTCTGCATTTTCCTGCTTATCTAATTCTTTGAGTTGTGAAAACCTAATTGGGTGTGAAACCCTCCCTTCTTCGAAGGGCTAACTATCGTGGTGCGAAGCCACACCCATCCCAAATCGCCCCCATCTCCTACCCTCCATATTCCTCATCTCCTACAGCCATCCCCTCATAAATCTACCCACGTTTGCAACTAATATTTCCCCTACAGTAGATTTTCAAAATCTGGCCCTTAAGGAGGGTTGAAACTTCGGCGGAGGACCGTGTTCAAACCGATCATCCATTTGGCCTGAAATTTGGAGGGAAGGTGGCCCATCCTTGGCCGACCAGGCCCTAGCTTGCTGATCCCAGATTCGTGGGCCCCACACATGTGTGGGACCCATCCACACACTTGCGTCAGCCCGGTTTGTTGTCCACTCGTGCGAGCCGATCACAGGTGCTCTCTCTCCTCTCCTTCACTCCTCTCTCACCTGATTCCCTAACCCTAACCCTAGATTGTCCTAAATCCCAATTTCTATGCCTTTTTTTTAACCCAAGGTTTTCCTGAATTGAAACATGTGAATCCCTTAGATTGGGGAAATAATCCTTTGAATGTGTAGATGAATCTACTCACTTTTTATCATTGTTCGGTCTATACTTTTAATTGATCCAGCCCTACCATGTGTAGGCCTGGACCCGCATAGATTCCCCTTGTTGAATGCTTAATCTTTTTTGTGGGATGTGGAATTTTGTGTGATTGTTTCTGAACTAGTATGATCTAAAGCCTGATTTCTTTAATAACATATTTAAATTTTCATGTCCTACATCAAATTTAGTATTATAGCACAAGGTTTTTTATAGGGGAATGCATTGCGTGTTTAGGGTTTGGTTTATTTTGTCCATGATGCATCAAGTCTCATCATATAGAGCCATTTAGAGGTCCATAATTCTTAATATAAGCTACTAAAATTTCTTTTATCAGAAAGTTAGCAATTCACATTACTGAAATTTTCTATTATCCCTTTATTTTGATAGCTATATTGCTGAATTTTGGTAGCGTTGTGTAGTTTCCCTCATATAGTCTCATAGGATCATTTAGTCTCATTTAGATGCATATAGTCATATTCATTTAGATGCATATAGTCATATTGGAAGGTCTTTTAGTTGAGTTAGTGGTTGTATGCCCACACATACGGGTCGTGGCTTTGGCTTACACCCTACACTAAACATGGAGCAATTACAAGAATCAATGAACAAAACGACCCAGCAGCTTGAGTCTTTGGGTAAGCATTTGGAACAACGTATTAACCAACGCTTGGATTACCTTACTATGCGTATTACCCAACTAGAGACCTTCTCCTAGGAAAACCCCACCATTGGGGAAGATGTCCAATCTTAGGCAGGTGGTCAAGAGGATAAACCAACGAATGAGGTGGCCAAGGAATCGGTTATGGGCGCGCACCTGTGCACTGACCCCATGAGGGACATCAAGACCACTATAACCCCGATGTGCAACTTCTCAAAGGAGTTAGAGTAGACGCCCCCACGTTTGATGGCTACTTGGACCCTAAAGCTTTTTTAGATTAGTTAACAGACATAGACCACTATTTTGAATGGCATGACATGTACGGCCTTATGATTAGAAAGAGTGAACCAGTGGCTAGTGTAGAGTTACCCACTGTAGTCATTCCGGTAGTGGATGAGTTTCGTGATGTCTTTCTTGATGATCTACCGGATGAGTTTCTCCTATGAGGGATATACAACACATCAGGACATGGGACACCGTACTACCTATAACCGAGTTTGTGTTTAATAGTTTTGTCGATAGGTCCACAAGTCTAAGTGCTTTTGAAGTTGTTACTGGTTATAAACCTAGGAAACCTATTGATCTTCTCCCTATGTCACTGTCCCATAGGCAATCAGAGTCTGCAGAGTCTTTTGCACATCACATTCACTCATTGCATCAAGAAATCAGACGAAAGATTACTACTAGTAATGAACATTACAAAATTTTTGCAGACTAATAAAAACTATTCAAAGAATTCAATGTAGGGGACTCTGTGATGGTCCACATCAGGCCAGAGCGGTACCAACAGGGAGTCGTTTGTAAATTACACGCACGTAGCGCTTGACCATTCAAAAGTATAAAACGAAACGGTCTTAATAGTATGTGGTAAATCTTCTACCTTCCATGAGAATTAGTTCCACATTCAATGTAGAGGATCTAATTGCATTTCAGGAGACTGCTGGTACATTGACCAGCCTTTTACCTAACCAACTTGATTCCCCAGACCTTTCCCTTGATCCATGGCCCCCTCCCGACCCATCTTCCCAGCTTTATCTCCCATACCTAACCATCCCACACCCAGAGAGGAGATAGAAGATATTCTACACCATCAGATAGTATCGACGTCGGACTGCGAATTTCAAAAGTTCTTGGTCAAGTGGAAGTCACACCCAGTTTTAGACAGTACGTGGCTCGTTGAGGAGGAGCTTCAGAGACTTGATCCTGACATCTCGGAGCGATTCAGGAGTTATGTTTCACTAGTGGCGAAACCTTCGCAGACGAGGATAATTAATCAGGACATCTCGCGCACATGCAAGCCCTCCCCCCTCCCCCCCCCCCCCCCCCCCCCCCCCCACGCACGTACGTAAGGAGGAGGAGGGTCTCACCATCGATCTGGATAGATGTCGACGTCCAGGGAGGACCCCTTTATTAAAGAACTGTGTTTTGTTTCCTTTGATTAGACCCAATCAGCATGTAAATACCACAATGGGTTCTCATTATCGTGGCTCACTATTCCAAATGATATAGTACTTTGAGTTTTGGTTATTATTGTAATTAGGAACATCATGGACGGTTTAGATTATTTTGATTAGTTGTTAATTGTGATTACTTCATCTCTAAGTAATAGGCTACGCACATGGCGCGAGTTTTGAGGTATAAGATTTTATATAAATAGGCACCTCTTGTAGTCTTTTTTCTCATTGAAGATGATTAATAAAATTCTGCGTTTTCCTGTTTCTCTAATTCTCTGAGTTGTGGAAATCTAATTGGGTGTGAAACCCTCCCTTCTTCGAAGGGCTAACTACCTTGGTGCGAAGCCACACGTATCCCAAATCGCCTCTATCTCCTACCCTTCATATTACTTATTTCCTACAGTCATCCCCTCATCAAATCTACCAACGTTTGCAGCTAATCTTTCCCCTACAGTAGATTTTCAGAATTTGGCCCTGCAGGAAGGGTGAAACTTCGACAGAGTACCGTGTTTAAATCGATCATCCGTTTGGCCTGAAATTTGGAGGGAATGTGGCCCATCCTTGACCAACCAGGCCCTAGATGGCCGATCTCAGATATGTGGGCCTCACACACATGCGGTCCACCATCCATGCACATGTGTCAGGCCGGTTTGCTATCCACTCATGTGGGTCGATCACAGGTGCTCTCTCTCCTCTCCTTCGCCCCTCTCTCACTTGATTTCCCTAAACATAACCCTAGATTGTCCTAAATCCTAATTTTTATACCTTTTTTTTAACCCTAGGTTTTCCCGAATTGAAACATGTGAATCCCTTGGATTGAAAAAATAATCATTTGCATGTGTGGATGAATCTACTCGCCTTTGATCATTGTTTGGTCCATACTTTTAATTGATCCAGCCCTACCATGTGTAGGCCTGGACCCACATAGATTCCCCTTGTTGAATGCTTGACTTTTGTGTGGGATGCAAAATTTTGTGTGATTATTTCTAAACTAGTATGATTTAAAGCCTGAACTCTTGCATAACATATCTAAATTTTCATGTCTTGCATCAACCACACCGTAAAAAGTAACGGGGGATTGAACGTCTACATTGAAATCCTTTTGGGGGTCACATAAATTTTGGATCAATATCATATTTGTTTTTCCTCTTCATCCATGTCTTTGTAACCTTATGAACAGATTGAATGGAAAACAAACGTTATGGTGGGCCCTACGAATATTTTAACGGTGAGAATTATTGTCCCCGCTTCTATTTGTGGTGTGTTCCACTTGAGATTTTGATATTACTGATTTTTACAATCAAGATCTACAATGACATCTGAAAATGGATGAACGATGTGGATATTACAAATACATCATTGTGCGCCCATGTAATTTTGATCTCATTTGAACCGTTGGTGCAACTCGGAGCTCGAGGAGCGTCAGCTCTCGTCTTCGCACGACATGTACCCACACCAGCTAGGTTGGTGGTGTGTGGTACACCGGCTAATCCGCTTCCGAGAAAATCGGCCCGGGAAAGAAAGGTGTCCTCTGCGTTTACGCATGCAGCCATTCATTTTTTAGCCAGTAAAAGACGGGCAACTATAACAAAATCACCCAGTTGAGATATCATAGATTGATATCCCGATGATATTATACAACTTTTTGAGGGAGCGATTACATAGTTGTGTTCGTCATCAGATCCCAAATGACAGAGTACGAAAGACAGTTAGTTACATTGGCCGGCCCATCACATTTGGTGCACGATCACGTGGTGGGTTACACAATCACATGCTCGGTGAGGTACATGATAGAACATATTTATACTTGGTTGCACGGCATGCACGACCATGTGATAGGTGGGCCACAGAATTGTATGGATTATTTGTAATCTATTAGCTGGTTGAGAAGACGACTCCAGTCGGCACATGGCCTTGTTTCCTTTTCAGCCTAGCATAAGAAAGGTACACCAAAATGCATTGTCTACCCTGCCTTCATTATTTAACTGGCCACCTACATTGCTTTTCAACACAACACCACCACTCTCTTTGTAATCTGAAGTTCTAAATCTCTTTCTGCGTTGCTCATAGAATAATATCAGAGAAAGTCATGATCAACATTAAGAAGTTTGTGGAGATGGCAAGGAAGGGGCAGAGGATTGCTGCCACAGGAAGAAGAAGAATCTCATTACTGAGATCTGAAGGCACTGCAGACGCAAGTGGGTGCACCACTTCTATAGCTGATAAGGGCCACTTCGTTGCGTACACTACTGATGGAATTCGTTTTGTCATTCCATTGGCATATCTCAATGGCTCCGTCTTCCGAAAGTTGTTTAAAATGTCCGAAGATGAATTTGGATTACCTTGCAGCGGGCCAATCACATTGCCGTGTGATGCAGTTTTCATGAAGTATGCCATCTTGTTAATCCGGCGAAGGGTATCTAGAGATATAGAGAAAGCTTTGCTTTCTTTCCTAGCCACCGACAAGTGCTCAAGATCCTCTTTGACACACGAAGCGCAAACCGACCAACAGATACTTGGTTTCTAAGCAAGCATTTGTATCTTTGTATAGTCTACACAATTTTGATTCAATGAAAACCTTGTGATGCCAATCCCGTTATTAATTTACATTTTGATGACAATCCCATCGGACTACAACTGGGCAGGGGACACGACGACTCGACTCGTCTGACTCATTCGGACCCAACTCGACCCGAATTGAATGGGTGAGTTGGTCCCGAACCGAGTAGGCTTCTCCCTGTCCAAACTCAAACCGAGTCGAGTTTGAGTTACCTAGTGACTCGACCCGAAACTCGATCCGGTCAGACTCGACTCGATCCGAAAACGACTCGACTCAGATTTGGGTATATATATAATAAAAAACTGTGACCCGATCCCAAACTCTCTTCCTCCTCATCCTCCACATCTTCCAATCTGGGCAACCACCCACCTCCATCACCACCCTCCTCCTCCTCCTCTCTCTCTCCTCTCTCTCTCTCTCTCTCTCTCTCTCTCTCTCTCTCTCTCTCTCTCTCTCTCTCTCTCTCTCTCTCTCTCTCAATCCCCTCCCACCCGCTTCTTCCAAGCCAACCACCATCACTACCACCCTCCTCTCTCTCTCCTCTCCACTCCCTCCCTCCCTCATTTCTCAATCCAAATCGGTGCCAACTCGAACCGACTCGGTACTCTTTATCGGGCCGGACTCGATTCGGATTAGTCCAGGCCAGACCCGGTACTCTTTATCGGGTCAGACTCGATTCGGATTAGTCCAGGCCAGACCCGGATTCGGATCGGTTTAGGCATGCTGGACTTGGTACTGAGTCGAGTCGAGTTCGGGCCAGGCCTCTTTCAAAATTGGATCAAGTCGGGTCAGCCCTAACTCAGTCCGACTCGACTCGATGCCAGCTCCACATCGGACTGCTAGAAATTTAAAGTGAGTTTAGCTGCCCCTTCTGATTGGGGCATTTGGAAGGCCTTGATGGATATTTGAATTAACAGGGATTGCAGTAACCAAGTATTGTAAATTTTGGAAAATTACACCGCCAAAGTCCAAACTGGATAACATTTTAGAGCAGCTGATTGTGATTCCCACAACTTGAATCCAGCATTTAGATCAATTAAACGATAGAAATAATGGGCCGTATTGATCAATTTGCAAAACCTTTTTGATCATTGATCTAGACTATTCACAATTTGGGTCCCACACCTAGTTACCTAGATTGCCTATCGCCAAAAATAATAATAATAATAATAAATAAATAAATAAATCAATCTATATATATATATATATATATATAAATCTTCGTCCGATGATCCTAACCATCTACCTGAAGGTTAAAGAAACGGATAGTCCGTATTGTTCTAAGCCATCCATCATGTCGGTTCCACTCTTAAATATTCATCACTCTCCACAAATAAGTTTTGTAAGATGATCCTAAGCATCCATTCAATGCCTAAGGAAATGGATGGTCCATATTTATCATATTACGAACAATCTGATTATCGATCTAGACCATTCATCACGTAGGTCCCACCCTTGATTTCCCACTCTTCTGAAAAATCATGTTGGTTCTAATTTTCCAATCAATGCTCTAGAAAAGAGCCAGATCCAAAGCTCAAGCGGACTTCAACGCTTACCACCCAAAACTTCGTGGGACATAGAAGTTTTGGAACAAGCTAATATTTGCATTTTCCATTCATCCAGGTCTTTGTAACCTTATGAATATGTTGGATGGTAAATAAGCATCATGGTGGGTTCTAAGAAGGATTCAACGGTAGGCGTGATCGTCCCCCACTGCTTTATGTGGTGTGGTCCACTTGAGTTTTAGATATGCCTCTTTTTTGGGCTCATGCTCTGAGCTGATTTTTAAAAATGGATGAACATTGTGGATATAATATACATCATGATGGGCCCACACAACTTTTGCCACGTCAAAATGGCACCGAACTTGGTGCTGTGCTCTCTGCTATGCAATCCGAGTCCAGCGATACTTTTTCCGGGAATAAACAGGGATGAGAGGACGCCCACCCCTTTTTTACCGGCCATCTTGATGTATGCTGGGCTGGAGCTAAAAAATCAGGCTGACCCATGATTCGAATGGTCCATAACAATGAGAAAAGTAGATGGGAGAGAGAAGTCCACCCTTGATTCATAAAGGGCTCACCGTGATGAGCATGTGAAATCCGCTCCAACCACTAGATGCCTCACGAAAAGCTGTTTTTAGGCTCAAAAAAGAAATCTAATACATAATTCCGGTGAGGCACACTAAGGAAAAAAGGTTGGAGGGTAAGTTTTTGTGTACACTATTTTTCCAATCTTGTGATCCACGTTAATTACAGACAGAGCTGGTTCCTGGGCATTGGGTCGAACATGAGGTGACACACCTAATGATTAGGATGGATTTTATATTAGCACTACGGTGTGGTCCACCCAAGCGTGTCATCCTTTTTTGTAAAGTTACATGAAAATAACTAGTATATTTATTATTATTATTATTTATTTTTTTTTTAACACACACACACCCCACACACTCACGCTAGTATATTTATTAACCTTAAATACTCTTTAATTTAACAGTAAATACTCCCTAATTTCTAAGTTAGTTGTACGACCAACTAGTTATGTACGTAACAATTCTGCATAGGCTTACACACACGCATATATATGTGTGTGTGTGTATATATATATATATATATATATATATATATATATATATATATATATATATATATATATATAGAGTACTATGTACTATGAGGTCGACTTGTGTGGGCCCCACCGTGATGTACTTTGGACATCAACACTGCACATTTGATGGGTCCCCTTTAGGTTATGGGATATCCCAAAAGTCAGCCTTTATAAAGAACTTAGGTGGGCCATATCATCTAAAACCATGTAAAGACATGCCTAAAACATATAAAAACACTCATGTGGGCCCACCTGAGTTTTGGAACCAGCTGAAACTTGGTCTGACCCCTCATCCAAGTGGGACACGCACAATGGATGGGTTGGATTTGCAAACCACATCTCTGTGGGCCCAATAAATGATCACAAAGGTTTTAATGGGCAGATAACCCTTTTCAACTGTTGTATGTGGTGTGGCCCACATAAGTTATGGATTGACCTGATTTTTAATCCCGCTGCCCACCATAGACTGGTGCATCTACACTACAAGAAAATTGCCCTTTCCCGGCAGTCAAAACTGCCGCCAAATGTCCAAAAAACCGCCAGTAGAAGTTTACCGGCGGTTAGGCAACTGCGGGTAAAGGCTCAGTCGGTAAAGGTTTTACCGACGGCCATTAGCTTTTACAGCAGTTTTGCGGGTGCCCCTAAATCGTCGGTTATTTATTCTGTTTGCCAGAAAGGGAGAAAACACTGCGGATAAAATCCGTAGCCATAGAACCTATGGTTACTGACAATCCGTAGCGTTTGCGATTTCTGTTGTTTCAGTTTTTCCTGCCCACTTTCACCGCTGGGTAAAAAACGATGGGGGGTATGGAAGCTGCAATTTATGTAAAATACAAAACATAAATTTCATGGCTTGACTGATCTTTTAACAAACTTAAAAAGTAGCAATTTATGTAAAATACAAAGAATTAGGCCAAGGTATGGAAGCTGAAAGAGTGATTGCAGGTATTTGCTGGTTACAGTTGGACCCCCATTTCACAAGAGATAAAGTATAGAGCAACGTTGTCGAATGCGATTGCTTATGCGCATGTGTGAAGAGATTGCATGTGCCATGATGGCATATAAGAGAGATTACGATGAGATCTAAACTTCGTTGTAATCACAATTAGAGATTGACAAAATGGGATGCAGCATCATAGCAAATAAGTGGTTCTAACTACTGTGAATAGTCATGTTATTTTTCTTCGCATAATAAGACTGGGAGGATTGGCTGTGCATTTTCCTGTCACAGAGAGGGTTTGTATCAGCATTGATGAAGCATGTAAATTTCAAATGTAAGCAACATTAAAAAGAAAAAAAGAAAAAGAAGATATATATGGAAGAGAGACAGGGTGTTGTACATGAGAAATAAATATGTTATGTGAGCTAATCAAAGCAGGCATTGCACCATTCCCCACCTGGACATGGGAACAACATTAAGAAAGAACAATAAGAACCCGATTCAAGTAAGAAAGAAATTCTGAATCAACTGTAGAAAAATCAGAAGACCAGAGAAACAAATGTTAGAAATATTAAGAAAACTGTTATCTAATGGAGCACATCGAAGAATGACAGATCATTCTTACCAGTGAAAACAAATTTTTAGAAGCTTAACAGAAGGCCTTTTCATGATCATTTTAGTTTGGGAAATAAATCTGAATTACTCGTATGGTTCTAAGAAAATGATACCAGAAAATGCCAACTGAATTAAATAGATATTCCATATTTAGCATGAACAATTTAATGAACTAATCATCAATGAGTATCAGTAGCTAGTTGCCCACCTCTTGCTTTTGTCCCAATTTTATATATTCTGGCGCATCGTCAACAACAACTAAAGGCACCCAAGTTACCTGAAACCAAGGCTTTGACATAGTTTAGGTTCATTTTCCACTTTTTCCTGCATAACATGAAATGGGCATAAGTAATTGGATGAAGATCATCTATCCACCAAACTTGAAAACCCATGTTCCAAAAATACAAACCAATGCTTCTCTACTTATTACAAAATCTACATGATCCTTTGGATAGTACCAAAATTCGATATGTTATATGAATCAAAACAAATCCTAACTTAAAATGCTGAGATGAGTGGGTTATACCCGAAGATGATAGCCAACAAGAAGGTCATTGATGGAAATAAGTTGGACATGACATATGCAAATGTCGACGAAGTTTGTTCTAGTCCAGTATAATACAATATCCTAGCAAGCAGAGTCTTGAAACAAACCATAACAAAAAAAAACCCACAAAAAATCATGGGTATTAAAGACTGCATTTAGTTGCAAATTCAGATGAACAATTTTTGTTTGTGAGATATCTGCTTCTTTCCATAATAGGTGAAACCTCACCCAATGTTCACATTAGCTTGATAATCTAATTGTATCCAGATGTGGCATGCCAAATTTATGCCTATGCAGTGCTTGTGTCCAAATTAAATACATTCCAACCCATCACATTCTCTAGTGTTCAAATATTGTTTTTTAAAATAATATTTATTGCATGGGAAATATCATCATTGCCAACTCAGATATTTCAATTCCCTGTAAACAAAAAGTTATTTCAATAAATCATTCATCAGTTTAAATGACTGAGAAGATATGCATAGCTGTAGAGAGAGAGAGAGAGAGAGAGAGAGAGAGAGAGAGAGAGAGAGAGAGAGAGAGAGAGAGGGAAATCAGTTTGAGTAGAAAAGCTAAATTAACTTAACAACTGAATATGCTGCTTTTTCTTGCAAAGGATTTGGATAAGTCTGTAAAAGACAAATGTGTCAAAGCCCATTAGATAGACTTCTTTCAAAGGTTAATGGAAATATATAGATTCATTGTACAGTTCTAAGATCCAACCATTCAAAGAAAAATAAAATGGAAAATTAAATCTTCCTGCCATAATAATCCATAAAACATAAATAGTGAAATTTGACAAAGAAGAACAATCTCATCAATCTCAGAAAGAGACATTATCTCTTTATCATCACATAGAACTGGAATAGGCAATGTTTTGAATGCATCATCCACCAGAGCGAGCTCAGTGTTAACAATGGATTCATAAAAGCTCCCAGCAGAGTTCATATCTTCTCTGAACATCTGCCCTAATGTTTCTGGTTCATTGGCAACAACAACAACATAAAAATCCAAGCAATATTACATGCTAACAACGACAATTTTTAAAAAAGGGAGAAAGAGGAAAAACTTTAATAAAGTAGTAGAGAATGATGGATGATATGTAGGCACTTAGAAAATTAGAAATTGCATACCGGGCATAAAATAGTGGATTGCTAAAATCCACCATTTTAGGCTGGTCAATTCATGGTGGTTCATAGCGTACAAAATAGTGGATTGCTAAGGAAAAAAAAAAAAAAAAACTTTTTTTTCTCTCTAGCTACACATTAGTTTTGTATGCTAGCCACAACTGATGAGTGAACCAACCTGATTTTCTTCAGAACGGAAGATCAGCAAAGCCTCTTCCTTATTGTCTTGAATCCTGATAAAATTTATAGTTCGAAATGAAAGTATTTTCTGTTTTGTTGCATTCAGGTAAACAGAAGTCCAAGACTCATGTCAGAACCTTCAATGAAGAGGAAGCCGAGTAAGACAGTGATTGGATGATAATTTAAGCACTATATGCAAGTTTTCAATTCGGACAAGCGTCACCATGGTTCAGCAGTCCAGGCCATTGGTCCTTGCATGCTGCCATGGATAATATCCAGGGACCTGTTACTGGAGTAAAAGGAACACAACATTGCAACTTTGGATAATATTGAGCGCCATAGCTGTAGTAGGCATCAGCCCAAGAATAGTCAAAGACGAATTCTCCATACGAGTGACTGCAATTCAAAGTAACTAAAATAGTTCAACTGCTATCAAACAGAAGCAACTAAAAGCTTATTGTATAGATAGATAGATAGATAGGTAGGTAGGTAGAGAGAGAGAGAGAGAGAGAGAGAGATGAAATTCTCACCATTTCTAGTGCCCCCGTGATAACTCCACTAAAGATGTTGCAATAACATAGGTAGGTAGGTTATATGAATACTATTATGATGTAGCAGCATTTGTTCTTTCCCAAAAAAGGTCAGAACTCTTGACATTCCTTTAGAATCTGCTGAGCTATGCTAAAACAAAAGCATTCAAAATATATTTTATTTTCCTTTAGAAGTCCTGACATAGAATGTTACCCTAATGTTTCCATAATGTCAAGCATTCTTGACCTCATGCTGATTCCATGTGAAAGTTGTGTTGGTGACGCAATGGAAGGATAGAGCGTCAGAGCAGATTAACAACAACAACAAATTACTGCTGAAAAAAAAATGCCGACAAAGATCATACTTGAAGTGCTGTAGAGATCCAACACCAGTTTCAGACTAAAGTTGCATTAGGTCTTGTGTGATGATCATGTAAGATCAATTGGCAGCTAAGTGCAGTTGACAAAGGAAATGAGAAGGAATTTTCTGAGAATGAGGAACTGCCAGTCAAGAGCCTCCTGGAATGACAAGATCCGGTACCGGTAGCAATTTGACCAAAGGTGCACTTGCTCCATATCTTGACTAACCTTTTTAAGCCCTCGAGAACACAACAGGGCACAATCTGCCAAAAATAACAAAACATGTTGTCACATGGATGATTCAAGATAAAACCAGGTTTACAAAAAATAGATAAGGCCCCAGATCATCCAGTAAGAAACATGGACAATGAAATTTCTTATCATATAACACAAGTGCATGCAGGTACAACTATTTAAATCGAGATCGAATATAGCATGAGTATTTCTTATAATGCAGCTCCTATCCCCAAGCATGCTCCAAACAAACCCCGAGTACGTTTGATAAAATTGGCAGGAGACCTTTAGATATAAGAAAAAAAGAAAAAGAAAAAGTAAACAACAACTGAAGCAGACAAGCAGAATATATGTATATATATAATAAGCAGACCTAATAAAGTATACTATACCAGATGACACAGAACCAATGAATGCATTACACTGCTAATTTAAATTCTGCCTTGTTGCAACTATAGGTCACATCTCTTGAAATCCAAGTGTATGCATGATGCATATGTGAGATTTAGTAAAAATTACAGGAGTTAAATGCCAAAATTTCAAAACCAAAAAAGAAAAACAATTTCAGAAGCCTTGCAAAACACATGGAGAACTCATCCATAAAAAAGAAGAGATATTGGATAAAAACCCAAGGATGCAAATCATATGGTCAGGAGTACCCTACAACACCAAATTTAACATTCAAAGACAAATGGTTGTCAACAAGGAGAACAAAGAACTCTTCAAAAGCCTTCAAACCAAAACTGTAAAATTAGGAAATAACAATAGAACCCTCAGTATTTTCCATCCACATAAGGTTAATAGGTGAAGCCATGAATTCCTGACATCAGTCACCTGAGATAGGCCTTGTAGGCACAAAGACACTAGTACATCCTAATTTCGGCGAGTAGTGATTCGGCACCTATAGGGGCATGAATTTTTCGTGCCTCTACATCTGCAGACGTCAACTCACTTCCGTGGGTGATCACCGTTGGATGCGGAGCCTAGTTTGGCCAATAAATGGTTTAAATGGATCCATCCAATGCTCCTCTTTCCACCTACAAATTCACACAACGGTGCTGGATGTGGGAGGCACTGAACCAGTTCTCAATTTCAGCATCATTGAGGAATCATCCATCGAGAGTATGAATACGTTGAAGGAACCCAACCCTGCTGGAGTTAGATCTAGGCCATTCATCATGTAGGCCAGTGGAGTCCTTGAGGTCCTCTGATTGGTCTATAGATTGGTGAGCTCTACATAGTTGTATATTTGGATGATCCAAAACATCCTTCTGGTAGGTCCTATTGTGGATGACCACATTTCAAAAGTCAAACTGACATAATCGTCCTGGCCATTTGATCGAACAGATGGCTGAAAACAAAAATGGTCAACAGGAGAAAATTCCCCAGTCATTGTGAATTTATGTATTGGTAAACCAAAGACGGGTCAACTAGATGGATGATACAATGGGTTCATCTAACCATAGAGCGATTTGTGCCCCATTTACAGAGAGTTGAAACGCAGAACCTCTAGCATGATTAACACAAGAACGTTCTTGGTTGAGGCATTTCCTCAAACAATTAGCATGCAGATTTTCATATAAAAATAATGAAATGCTTTAGTGAAATAAAAATAGAAATTCATATTATTTTCTTACTTTCTTGATCAGTTACAAAACTTTCATATGATTACATTAACTTCATTTAACTATCAACAGTGAAATGAAAATGATAAGGGGAAAGAGGTCTCACCAAATTAGTTCACAAGAAAAGGAAATGCAAGTGACGAATTCAACGCCACCAATAATCGCCTCCATCACTGAAGAACATATGTCGAATCTCATCCAAAAGCCCTAAACCTAGGAGGGAGAAAGAGAGGGAAGGGAAGGGAATAGAATGCAAAAGCCCTAAACCGTAGAGGGGTTTAGATCTGTACCTGTTTGCAGTGAGTAAAAGGACCAGATCTGGCCAGAGGATGGAAGAGAGAGAGAGAGAGAGAGAGAGAGAGAGAGAGAGAGAGAGCAGAGACGGAGAGGTGCAGAGAGAGAGAGAGAGAGAGAGAGAGAGAGAGAGAGAGAGAGAGAGAGAGAGAGAGAGAGTCTGCGACGGGGAGAGGAAAAGTGCCGAAAATGAGAATGGGGCATTCGCATTTTGATTTAACAAGGACCCTTTTCCGACAACTGGATTTGGTTCTAGCCGGCGAAGGGTTCCACCAACGGTCGGTTTTGCCCTCTTTTCTTGTAGTGTGATTTCTTATGTTTGAGTAAAAAATAGAAGCTTTCAAACATTTCCACTGAAATAATTATCATGGATTTTACAAACCAATTCAGCGCTCACAGCCTCACACAGATTTCGAATGAATGGTAAATGAATTTATATCAGTTCCTGAACATGTGATTGTGAGAGAAATTCAAAGGTAGAGAAAGCAAAAAAGGGAAACACATCTCCCGCAAATATGAACCAGAAACAAGTTCCTTCATTTCCACGCAATTTTCCATAAGGTTCTCCCATGTCTTTCTTATCGTTTCTCCTCCCACCAAACCAGATGTCTCAGTTTCTACTGCACACATTCGTCTCTCACCACAACAAACAACACCAGTGAATCATATCTTAGCAAAGCCTCATAAGAAATACAATCTCAGAAGGATGCAAGCAAAGAAATCATTTTTTTGCAACAAACAAAAACATAACTCAGAAGCACACAAGCATAAAATGTTGAAATTTTAAGAAAAGGGGCCCATTTTTGGTGACATCCATGAGCTAAGAACATAAAAATAGAATAAATAAACATAAGCATAAAATGCATCAAGAAAACATCATCTAAATGCATGAAATAGGAGAGTCTCGAAGCTCAATTGACAACTTTGAACATGAAGTCAGCACTAGAAACCAATCGGCAAGCTTAAAAACATCACAAATGCATCAATTAAAAATAAAAATAAAAATAAAAATAAAAAAGAAAGAAAGAAAAGAGAACATGGCAATGAATGGGTTACCTCCCAGCTTTCTCAGAAGCCACATACCGATCTAATTGACAGGTATCCGCTGATTCCACAAGTTCATCCAGCTACAGTAAATACATACAGCCCATTGGTCAACTCCAAGCAGTGATCCAAGGTATTCTGCAACAAAAACAATTGCACTGGTGAGAAATATTAAGTAAGATTTAAATATTTTAGGATAAAAATAGAAACAGGTGATGTAGGTCTTCTCTTTCTAGTAGAAGCTTATTGTTATTTTCTAGTAGGAAAAAACATGGTCGAGTTATAACAAAAGAATGGTACATGAATACAGATAGAATAATCCATTTTGGATAAATACTAAAGAAAAATATCAGAAAGTACTTGTTATTCATGTGATCCTGAGATATAAGGCGAACTATTTGCATTGTTGGAGGCCAATCAGCTGCAAGCCTGAAATGAACAGGGACAATATTTAGAAAAGGACTATGAATCTTTTCTGTACCAGAGACACATGCTAAAATAACTCCAAATATCAAAATGGATGATAGCTTTTATCTCAGTAGAAAGTCAAAAAGTGATTATGTAATCTTGATCTTGATCTCTAATAGATGATGAGTTGATCTCATTTTGGTTAACAGAAACTATGCATTAATCTTGATCTCTAATAGATGATGAGTTCATGTTAAAAGTGATTATGTAATACAGATAACAATCTCTAATACATAATTATTGTTAACTAAAGTGAGATGAACACATTTTTGCATCTACCAAACAGGTACTAAATGTGTCAAATAAAATTGCAGATTTAACTAAACAGAAAATATGAAGTAGAATTGCTTAGTCTATTTGTTCCTAATATAAAGAAGCATAAGAATTAACATCTTTTAAGACTAAGATTATTGGCATTGTTAAGCCAGCATTTATTACATGATTAGAAAGCCATTGATCTAACAGATGAGCAAGATCATGATCGGGAAGGCATGAGGACAAGCCTTGAGATTGGATCTAACAGAATTTCAAGCACATAGACTTGTAAGTTTCATTGTAAACATTTCTAAACATTTCTCAAAAATACAAGTACAAAAGGTTTCCTCTAGAGCTGTTGTTGATGAAAATCATCCACAACCAGTTGCATCTGGGGCCCACTGTTGTGTGTTCATGCCCAAGATATCCGGCACTCTCCGCTTCAGATCCTTCGATGACCGCGTCAGTTCGAACAGAGCCATTGATCTGAAGCAGAAGGCTTCGGATTCGTTCGTCGCTTTGATCGAGAGCTAGTTTTTGAGGCGGAGGAAATCGTCCGGGTCCATCAGGAGGTGTAGATCTTCGATCTCTGTTAGAAGCTTCCAGATCCGCTCGAGCAACCAACAATCGCTTGCAGCCTTCTCGTATTCCTTTTCTTCCACCCGATCTCCAATCCGCTGCAGCAGCTCTCGCGCGGCGAAGATCCAGGACTCTAGGATCTGGTGGATGGTGAAGAGGATCCCATTTTCAAAATTTTCGAGCCTTCTGAGGGGCTTTTTTCAGGGTTCGGTTTCCCAGCGAAGTTTGGCTCGCCCAACCCGAGCATGAACGGCGATCCCTGCATCTCGCACTCGATCGCGAACGCGATCTTCCTCGCTACGTCCGCCGATTCACGAGAGGGAAGGAGAGTGAGAGGGAGTGGAGAGGGAGAGGGAGAGGGAGAGGCAAGGAGAGCGAGATGGAGTGGAGAGGGAGAGGGAGAGAGAGAGAGAGAGAGAGAGAGAGAGAGAGAGAGAGAGAGAGAGAGAGACGCAATAGGTTAGGGCTTTTATGTTTTTTTATTTTTATTTTTTTGAATTTATCGGACCCTTTGCCTGCAGCCGTTAAAACTGGCTGCGGGCAAAGGGTTACCCCATCGGTCGGCCAAGCTCTGTTTTGTTGTAGTGCTAACTGATTGTGTAGATGTACGGCTGATTTTTGTGATACCAAATAACCTAAAGAGGACCCATCAAATGTACCGTGTTGATGTCCTACGCACATCACAGTGGGGCCCACACAGCTAGTCGTTATGAGAAGTTCTCATGAGGTCGACCTCATGGTACCATTTCCCTGTATAGATACATATATACATATATTACCAACCACATTACAATTTATAGGAACTGATCTTTAACTAATATGTATAAAGTTGGTTAAGGCACGGGATTTATCTCATTCAAAGCCAATGATTTGGCGATGGGACCCACAATAAATGGTGTTTCATATTTCCCCATTACTCACATGGCAAGTGGTCGCACTGGGACGGAGACTTGTGAGAGAATGTGAAGAAGATTTTATACCTATCAATATAGCCACAAGTGGCTGCTCAGATCTTTGCCTAAGAGATATCGAGGCATCGGACAAATGGCCTGGGCATTACCTACCAATTGCAGCTTATCTAACCCATTTATCTCTTACATATGAAGGGCTTGGCCTAAACTTCCAATCCTGCTATATTGGCCCATGACTAATTTTAGCCCATACACCCAAATCAGAGATAGCCACCTTCAAGTAAGAAAGAAACGAGATCAATCGGTTTATGTTGTACCCAACTGAAGGGACTCGGATTGCTAGTGTAGAACGCAGCATCATGTGGGCCAATAAAGATGATGGTAAGCCTTAGGATGGTTTCAACTGCGGGCGTCACTGTCCCCACTGCTTTGCTTTGTGTGGTCCACTTAAGTTTTGGATCTTCCTCATTTTTGGGTTCATGCCCTAAAATTAATAATCTGTAAAATGGGATGGACGGCGTGGATATAACATATAAATCATGGCAGTGACCAGAGATGTGCCAGGTCAACACAATACCGACCTCCCTGCTGTGTTCTATATATACTACGCAATCCCTCTCCCAGCTGAAGTGATATAGAATGTTTATGGACCATGCGGCAAAGATTTCCCTGATGGGTGATGGCACAGTCCAGAGGCATTGAATGGTACCCAGCATATATATGCTCAAGGAAATAATTCAGTGAACGTCTATGTTAAAAAGAGAGGGGACAAAAGATCGGATGGCTGAGATCATCCAGGGTATGAAATTTTGTAGACAAACACATAATTCTTGTTGTCGTCAAATGCTTAGAACAAAAATCTTCCCGAAACTATTTTTAAAAATGCGCTAGGATTGTATGGTGGGATGGAAATACGCATATGTATATCCTATGGATGCTATTGGTTTGAGAAAACAGTCAGTAGAGAGTTGGCAACGTACTGGTAATGCAGGGTCCACAGCATGTGCTACAGCTCTGTTAATGTTGTGTTGCGAGGCATGCACAAACCCATGTGATAGGTGGGCCACAAAAGGGCTTAGGTTGTAAGTATCATTTGAGTTGGTTGAGAAGTCACCTCAATCTATTTTTCTCCGCGCCAAGATAAGGAGACGTAGTTGTTTTCTTTTGTTAATAAAACCAAGTATGTACAAACCGGACTTTCAGGTGGGCTCCACACAAACATAGGAAGATGTTAGTATAAGACAAATGAAGGAAGATGATTATGAGAAAAAATGACGAACTTGTTGCGCAACATGCCAACAACGCAGTGAACTGAGATCTAATCTCTGGTCTCACCCACAAACGATAAATAGAAAGAAATATAAACTAGAAAAAGAATCAAAACATTCCAAACAAACCATAAGACAAGATATACGTGGAAAAACCCCAATAAAGGTAAAAAACCACGGATGCAAACTTCCACTATGAAGAAAAACGAAGATTATAAAGCAATATATTAACCTCTCCATTTGAAGTACAGAGAAAACCATTTGCCCACGCATTGGAATAACTCTCATAATACCTAGAAAAGCCCTAGGCACCCCTATTTATAGTTTAGGTAACTCCCCTTTCGCACCTCTACGAAAACCGACTCAAAAATCCACGGTCCGCATCAAATCCGGAAATGAATTTATGTAACCTCGATTGGTTGAGCAGGCTGCTCGATCAGTCGAGCGCGACTGGTCAAGCATGGGCCTCAACCGGTAGAGTACTGCGGAACCAAAAAATCGATGCTCGCTGGACTTTAAGTCAAGCCAGTCCACGACTGGTTGAGTGGGCTACTCGACTGGTTGAGCAGGGCACTCGACCGGTCGAGCGACTGTCCAGATGTGGCTCCACATCTCAACAATCTCTCACTTGGAGACACATCGTCATAAACATTCGTCTTCTTCATCCAGAGTGCACCACCTCCCCGTCTTCAAGCCTAAAGACCATTCAAAGCTTAACAGAGCTTCAGCTTCTTCCGTGTGACTATCTTGGTCAGCGTATATGCAAGATTCTCACTTGTATGAATCTTCTCTAGAGCAATCGATCCATCTTTCAGTAACGAACGTATGAAGTGATATCTGATGTCAATATGCTTGGTCCTTGAATAAAAGGCTGAATTCTTAGCCAAGTGTATTGCACTCTGACTGTCACTGTACAACTTGCAATCTACTTGCTTCTTACCCAACTCTTCTATGAAACCTTGCATCCACACCATCTTCTTGAGCGCTTCTGTAGTCGCAAGATATTTTGCTTCCATCATACTGATAGATATTATCTTCTGTAACTGAGAGACCGAACTGAATGCAGCACTACCCAGAGTAAAGACATAACATGTAATGCTTCTTCTGCTGTCGATATATCCTGCCAAATCTGAATATACGTAGTCTTGTAGCTTGATTTCCGATCCACCATAGCACAGCCCTATATCCACACTACCTACCAGGTATCTGAGGATCCTGTTCACAGCTTCCCAATGTTCTTTCCCGGGGTTGTTCATGAACCTGCTAACAACTCTCACTGCTTGAGCAATGTCTGGTCTCGTACTCAACATACCATACATGAGACTCCCAATAGCTGACGTATATGAGACTTTAGCCATATAGTCCCGTTCTTCCTATGTCTTTGCACCTTGCTCCTTAAATAGCTTGAAGTGGTTGGCTAATGGAGTGTTAACCGGCTTAGCACCTCCCATATTGAATCGATCAAGTACCTTTGATATATATTCTGCCTATGAGAAAACCAGTTTCTTATTTTTCCTGTCACACTTTATCCTCATGCCTAGGATTTATTTCATAAATCCTAAATCTTTCATGACAAATTTCTAGACAGTTGTCTTTTGAGATCTGAGATGTTTTTCATGCTTGAACCGGCCACAAACATATCATCAACGTATAGAAGAAGAATGATATACGACGTATCAAATTTCTTCAAATAGCAACAGTGGTCTGCATGATATCTCTTAAAACTGTTTCCCGGCATGAAACTATCGAACTTCTTATACCATTGCCTAGGGGCCTGCTTCAGGCCATATAGACTCTTCTTCACTCTACACACCTTGTTCTCCTTTCCTGTTGCAACAAATCCTGTCGGCTGATGCATATATATCTCTTCTTCAAGGTCCCTATGAAGAAAGGCTGTCTTAACATCTAACTGCTCTAGATGTAAGTCCTTTGTAGCCACTATACTCAAGACCATGCAAATCGTAGACATTTTCACTACCGGTGAAAATATTTCAGTGAAATCGATACCTGTCTTTTGTTAAAACCCTTTCACGACTAATCTGGCCTTGTACTGTTTCGAACCATTATGCTCCTCTTTCAGTCTGTAAACTAACTTGTTATAAAGAGCTTTCTTACCCTTGGGCAGAGTGACTAGCTTTCATGTACGATTAAACTCAAGAGAGTCTATCTCATCATCCATGGCCTGCTCCCACTTAACCCGTGTATCTGACTGTAACGCCTCTTCAAAACACTCTGGTTCACCATTATCTGTTAGTAGTAGATAATGTAAGGAGGGTGAGTATCGGACCGTGGGTCTCCTCTCCCGAGTAGACCTCCTCACAAACGGTGTCTGCGGCTCTGTCTCATAATGTTCCTGGACATGATCATCCTATGACACTATAACACCCATGTCCGGTAACTCTTCCAACTTTATGAATTCTTTCTCATCGGCCTTATTTTCCTGCACACTGTCCTTATACATCACTTTTTCATTGAAGACTATGTCCTTGCTTCTAATGATTTTTCTATTTTCTCCATCCCAAAACCTATAACCAAAATCATGCTGCTTGTAGCCTATAAATGTGTACCTCCTGGACTTCGCATCCAACTTCTTTCTGTATTCTGCATTGATGTGAACATATGAAGTGCAACCGAATACTCTAAGATGTGCGAGGTTCACTTCTTTCCTAGTCCACGTTTCTTCTGGTAGCCCACTATCCAATGGTGCTGAGAGACTTCTATTGATGAGATATGCGACAGTATTCACAGCATCTGCCCAAAAGGTCTTAGGCAACCCTGCATGTAACCTCATGCTCCTAGCGCACTCAAGGATAATCCTGTTAATGCGCTCAGCCACACCATTCTGTTACGGTGTCCCTGGAATCATTTTCAGATGTTTGATTCCCTTGCTGCACAATACTCCTCAAATTTCTTATCATAGTTCTCTCCCCCATTATCAGATCTAAGACATTTTACTATTTTACCTGTCTCGTTTTCTACCATTACTTTCCACTTCTTAAATACATCAAATACATCATATTTGTGCTTTAAGAAATAAACCCTTCAGTTTTCTACTAGCATCATCAATAAAAGAAACAAAATAATGTGAGTCACCAAGAGATAATACCTGTGCCGGTCCTTACACATCAGTGTGTACAAGCTCCAATAGATGCGTCTTTGGAGCGCGTCCTGTCTTTTTGAAACTTACCCTCTTCTGCCTGTCATACATGCAGTCCTCGCAGAATTCCATGTCAATAGACTTCAGCCCTGGTAGCTTTCCTTTTGACAATAAAACTTTCATCCCTTTCTCACTCATATGTCCCAACCTCTGATGCCATAACTTCTCATTCACTCCAGTTGATATGGCTGCGAGTGAACTATACGATCCTGAAGTCACGTATAAGGTACATTCCTTCTTGCCTCGAGATATCACCAAAGCACCTTTTGTGATCTTCCAAGAATCACTGGTGAATGTCGTCACATAACCGGTATCGACCAACTGCCCCACTGAGATCAAGTTCCGTTTCAAACTCGGTACATGTCTGATATCCTTCAATTTCAAAGTCGTTCCATCTTTCTGATTGACATGAACGTCTCCCTTTCCAACAATACTGCACGGCTCATCATCACACAGGTAAACTTTCCTAAAGTCACCTGATACATAATCACGCAGAACTTCCTTACATGAAGTGGCATGAAACGAAGCACCCGAGTCTATAACCCAAGACTCATTCCTCGCATCAAGAGACAAAATCAACGCCTTTGTGTCACTCTTCTCAGATAGTTTCACTAAATCCTTCCCGCCTTCAGAGCTTCCTTCTTGTTTCTTGAGCGCTCTGCAATCACGCTTCATGTGCCCCTTCTTCCCGCAATGCCAACACCCGTCTTTGTCTTTCGGTCCTTTGGACTTCTTCCTCAACTTAGAACGTCCGTATTTATTGCCTCCTTTGTTCATCGATCTTCCTCTTCCTTCAACATTTAGAGCATTCCTTAAATCCCCTGAAACTCCTAATGCCTTTCTTCTAGATTTTTTACTGAGAATTAGTGTCACACCCCAAACTCGGAATCAGGCTCACAAAATTCCTGATAGCCGAATCCGATGCCGGCAGCCTCCGTAATACCCCATTCTAGGCTCCTAACATCCATACGCCAGATTCCGATCATGGAATCTTATAAGGAGGATTTTCCAATGTACGTTTAACTCGTAATAAGCATAACCACAAGTATACCCAAATCACAAAGGCAACATCATCATCATCACATATTCACTAATATAAACATTTGATTACAATGCTGAAAGGGAAATACATATATCGAAATCAAAGCTCCAGAAGTCAGTTACATGCTCCAAGCTCCACGCTGCTGCAACATAATGCCACCTGCATGCATCTATCGTGCATAAGCTTATAGAAAGCTTAGAGGGTGATGAATGTGTGTGCACAAGGTAAGTGTCAAATATTCAATACAATGCCATAATCATACAATGTCAGAAATACTGTCAAGATCATGAATCATACAATATCAAGTAAGAGGAAACATACTGGTAAGTCCATGGGTCATACAATATCAGAGTACACAATGTAGATCATAATGAGCTAAATGTCAGATGTTGAGGGTACAATGTAATATGTAAATCCTGCTGAGTCCGTCTAGGCCATATAAGTGCAGAAACATAACAACCTAAAATGCCATATGCCTACGGATGTAATGCAATATGCGATGCGAATGAAATGACCAAGCTGGAATGTGAAGTCGGGATGATAGTATGTGGTATCGCAGGCTATGGGGTCCATCACAAGGGGCTTCTATCCAAACCAGTCTCATACCTAATTTGGATAGTCAGACTCAATGTGGTAAACTCCTGATCTCAGGTTAGTCGCGCGCCCCAACCGAAATACTAGCCATTACGAAGGTACAAGTAACAAATAGTTGCACACCACCAGCCCGAGTGAATAGTGAATGAATGAATGAATGAGTATGCAACGCCTGCTCCATAAATCAGTATTGTACATCTCTGGGATCATCACCGGGATCTAGTACACTTTACACCAGCTTGGCGCCCCATCAAGCGCACAACTGGGTAAGTGGAAGAGACCTCACTATCCGCCTACGAATATCGAACCGGCTCGTCGATAGCGGACCCATTTATGAGCTGATCAGACTCAGCCTAGTATTGCCTACTCTCTCAAGCGGGTAAGGCCACACCCCCTCTCAACCAACCATGACACAGTGGGAGACGTAGCCTACTGATATACGGCCCTCATGCGCTCATATATATCCACTCGGTTCGATATTGGGGCGTCCTCTGATACCAAGAGGGTTTACGAATTTTCACCCAGGGCCATCTATGACAGCCCAATGCTAATAACATATTTCTAATGTCCCATCTGGCCATCCACGATATGCATGTGGAGGTTACGACCCTGATGTCGCTAGGGCGTATAGTAATCACAACACACAATGCCAGATGCATGAGTCATATGATCCATCATGCATCAACCCTGCACATGTCGTGCGCTCATGTGAGACAATCTCCGCATATCAGGGAGTCTCATAACAACCTGCCCAATGACATATGCAATGGTCAACCACATCTCATAACAAATATGCATATGATCCGTATGGGCATGTATCATGATACTATGCTGTCACATACTCATAATCGGTATCAATAACCGACATCGACAATCGGTCTCGACAATGTGGACATTTAACCAACATTGCCTCCAAGTAATGGCCTGCATAGAGCTTAACATATAGTGGACCCATGGCCTCACACAAGGGTTTAATATACAAAACCATGGGCCTCATTCAAGAGTTTAATATACATCACGATAGGCCTCTTACACGAGCCTAATATACAACACAATGGGCTCCATCGCCTGGCCCTCAAATGCACCAAATGGGCCTTATCACATAGGCCTCACATACATTACATAGGCCTCAAATGCATCAAGCCGAGGCCGAATGCATCGGAATGAGCCTAAAATACGAGCCACATATACATCACAATGGGCCTCGCCAATCGGCCTCGATATCCGGCCTCGATAATCGGAGTCGGCCTTGATAATCAGAATCGGCCTTAATAATCGGAATCGGCCTTGATAATTGGAATCGGCCTTGATAATTAGAATCGGCCTCAATAATAATCGAAATCGATAATCGGCACCAATGATCAACATCGATAATCAGCACCGATAATCGGCCTATAAGCAAGGCGGGGTCCATATATGAACAGCCGATCGAACCATAATATAAAGATCGTCCCTCGACCGTGGTTATATCAAACCCGATAGCGCGAAATCATCCGTCTATGGCGAATGGGGCCCACTGATTAAGGTTAACTCACAAGATAATGATGAGGAAGGGCTTAACAAGGCCTAAGGGAAGGTCACATTGTGGGCGTCCAACCATCATTGCCCATCAATGTGGACCTTTAACTAACATTACTCCTAAGGAATGACGCTTATAGGGTCAATCGTATAATGGGTCCACGGTCTTATACAAGGGTTTAATACACATCATCATGGGCCTCGCTTATGGGGCACATACGCATCACATTGGGCTTCACCGATGGGCCAATGTATATAACTTCGGGCTGTATCAACGGGTCGAATCAAATGGGCCGAATTATATCAAATCGGGCCTCATCAAGTGGGCCTCTAATACGTTAAATGGGCCGTACCAACTACTCCCTTCATCCATTGTTAGAGATCATTTTAGAGTATTATTTAAAAATCATATCCAAAGGATCATCTGGAGCATACCACAAATAATAGTGGTGATAAAGATTTCCACCATTAAATTTCAGTGGGCCCCACCATAGGGTTTATTTCCCATCGTATATAAGGTCACAAAGACTTGGATTTAGAGGAAAAAGAAATATCATATTGGTTTAAAACTTCTGGAATCCCAAAAGGGATTTCAATGGTGGGCGTTTAATCCACTGTTTCTCTTTTCTCTGTAGCGTGGTCCACCTGATAACTGGATCTACCTTATTTTTTTAAGTCCCAAGCCTTGAGACGAGTCTTACCAAATAGATGGACGGTTTAAATATAACACATAAATCAGCATGTGGGGCCGACCGTCCAGCCATCTGGACGGTGTGGCTAAGACCCATACATCACGGTGGTCCCCACATACGGACGGTTTGGATTTCACACTTCCAGGCAGAGGCCCCACCATCTAAAGCATATGGACGGTAGGGATACAACACATGCGTCATGGGGAAGGATCCAGGATCGTTCCATTGGATGGACAGTCTGGATAATAGGTCAGCTGCACCGTCCAGCAACTGGATGGTGCAGATAACACCATACATCATGGTGTGGTCCACGTAGTGGCCCACCAATATATTACCATTATAACATATATATATATATATATATATATATATATATATATATATATATATATATATATATATATATATATATATATATATATATATAATATTATATTATTTTATACCTGCACAAGGGCAGGATGCTGTCCATGCTCACGGCCAGATCTATCTGGACGGTGCAGATTTTATATTAGAGGTGGGTCCCACGTGAGGGTGGCCCACCATAGCATCTAATATATAAAAAATATTATATTTATATAATAAAATATATTATATATACGTGAGTGTGTGGGAGGGTGGGACTGTCAGCGCCCTGTGGCACCGTCCAGACCCTCCTGGACGGTGCTGATCTACATGTGCTTTAAAGGTGGGTCCCATGTGAAGGTGGCCCACCATATCATCTATTAATATAATATATTATATAATATAATAATATATCTTATATATATTTACTGTTAAGATAAGGTGGGTGATACCCACGTGCACTACATCCATGTGGGCCCCACACGTGTGCCATGGTGTGGTCCGCATGCAATGGAGGGACAGTTGTGATACAACACATACCTCATGATCGTACCCCCAGACTTGTTGGCGTCCATCCAATCAGACGGATGGATGGTATAGATATAACCTATACCACATGGTGGGTCCCACACACGTGGCCCACCAATGCATATATAACTATATATATAGATATAATATAATATTATATTAAACTTAAAAA